>JAVQJG010140167.1:0-19408 GCA_036024015.1 Craterocephalus amniculus
GTGTGTGTGTGTGTGTGTGTGTGTGTGTGTGTGTGTGTGTGTGTGTGTGTGTGTGTGTGTGTGTGTGTGTGTGTGTGTGTGTGTGTGTGTGTGTGTGTGTGTGTGATTATAAATCTAAAGGAAGACAGCATGATCATGTGTGATATGGATCTTTGATATTTTTGTGTTTTTAATATTTGTTTTATGTTATAAAGCACTTTATGATGTATCATGATGCATGAAAAGGGCTACACAAATAAAGTGTGGTTCAATTTCATTTGATGTGAAAACATTTGAACTATTTTGGATACTGAGCTAATAAGGACCTGAATATATGCAAACAATTTTTTTTTATTTATGCTTTATTAAAACAGTCCCTCAGTTTCCTTATTGATTTATGTATAGACTGCTCCTCTCCAGATGCAGCTAATTCATCCCAGCAGGGAGCCAGATGTTGTTCCTGTGTTTTTACATATTCAGTCGAACAGCTAAATGTGTTAGGCCATTTAAACTTAGCTAGATATATATAGCACCAATTTATGACAAAGTAATCTCAAAGCTTTTTTGAAGATACAGTCCAGTCCTAAATAATGAAAATAATAATCCACGGTAGAAGAGGAAGGAACTCTCTGGAAGTGAAGTGGGTACTGTTGAAAACATACCTACATTGTCTAGTTCCTCCCCTCAGGGCACATGAGAACTGAAAGGGCAGAGGTCAAGGCTGCCTGTCAGGTTTGACTGAAACCCACTCGCCTCTCCAAGTTTCAGTTATTATTCTTTAATCTCAACTTTCTCACATAATATGTCTTTTATGTTGTAAATTAGAAAGTTTCAATTCTTTCTTGTATTCTTTATATCACAACCAGTATTATAGTGCTCCATCAGATCTCGGCAAAAAAGACTAAACAAGAACCAGATGAAGTGAAATCCCTACATGTGAATTCCGGGACATTTAAACTACCGTTGTACACATTCGCTGCGTTTGCTTTGGGGTTGTGGGGTTCTGCTATGCTGACAGGACAGAGGCATGACATTTCTTCATTGTTAGAAGCATCATAGTGGATGACTCCACATCAATGTAACAATATACGTAACACAATCAGAAATCTGCAGTCCACACAAAGTTATGCTACATGATTGCTTACTGTTGACCTTTTTGCCTCATCTTGAAATTAAAGTTGTTTCTGTTTCAAAAAACAAAGAAACCTCAACCTACAATAAGCCATGTCATGTGGAAGCGGCAATAAATTTTTTTTATTTTGTAATAAAAAAACTAATTTGAGTAGATATTTAGCAGGACTTGCAAATTAAAACAGAACAAATATCAATTAATATAACATTTTACTGTCCATGTTGCATCATTGCAGACATCAAACATTGAGTCCTCAACCATAAAAAGCAATAACAACTTAAAGGAACTATACCTTATATTATTTTAATCTTTCTAAGAAAAATGGTTTTCTATGTGGTATAGTATGTCGTAAAAGTGGTAATTTCATTACAATTAATGACTCATTCATTGCGCATATGTACGAGTCCAGGGCATTTTAGTTAGCGAAAGCGGCTAGTTTTTTTAGCATTGGCGTGACGCTCTTTCTATGCCGGGGTAATTTTTGGAACGTCCACACTCCGATCAGCCAGTAATAGCGTTCCCCTAGTGATCCGGAGTTTTTAGTGAAAAGAACTGTAAACTATTAAGTGTTCTCAGTGAGTAATGCACTTTGATTTAAAGTAGATCAATAGTATTAAGTTCATGGCTATCATCAAAACATACATTTTGAGTACACAGCAAAACACTTTGTCATGCATTCATGTATGTATTTGTGCATGCATGCTGCCAAAGTGCAACCTCATGGTAGTGTAGTGGATAACACTCCCGCTTCACAGGACACAGGTTACGAATTCGGACCCAGGACAGGACAGGATTAAGGGGACTGCTAATTGGGCTTAAGAAGGGTTTGAAACAGTGTAGGTTCATTTTTTCCCAGTGTATACAAGCTTAGTCAAACTCATAAAATATGTTTCACAACTTAAAATCTTTGGGAAAGTACTAAATCTTTTGATTAACTTGAAAGTATATATTTTAAGTTGGTTGGAACTCAAAAAATGTATTAATGCAACTCAAAAACTTTGACTTAATTAGTTACGACAAACATTTTAAGTATTCTCAACTTGTTTGGGTTTACAGTGCATGTGGAAAAGCTATATCTGTTCATTTCTGCCTCAATGAGGGGTTTCTATATTTAAAAGCAGTTCTTTCTTTTCTTTGCTTTCATTCAAACATCCTCTGAAATAAATTAGTAATAAAGTAATTAATTCCCAAAGGAAATCACTGGAGAAAAAAGGGGAGGTAGGCTGGTGGTTCTTCAATCATTTGGATTTCTGTGTGACATCCTTGAGATCTTTGTCATTAATAAGTTAATTTTTTTCTGGTCCTGATCCAGCCTGAGATTTGCGTAACTTCAGCTACATGTCTTCGGATAGAAGATTTCCTTTTATAAATGTTTTTCCTTCTTTGCTACATCTGATGTCATTTACGTCTGCTGGGGTGTGTAAATGGAGGGAGAATTTAAAGATTGCGATCATGTGTTTTGACTTCACGCGACCATATTTTTCAGTTTTTCTTCGTATCCCTAAGTGAGTCCACGAATAGCAGAAATAAACTGCCTCAGTTAAAACATTGTGTACTCACGCACTTTCTCACAGTCCTGAAAACTAAACTTACCTGGTCATCCAGTCTCAATGCTTGTTTTACAGTTCCTGTTATTTCAGTCCTATTATACTCACACTCACGCACACACACACACACACACACACATAGTATTAGTTTTGGCTCTAGTCCAAAACCAACAGAAGTGACAGTCTTCTCATATAGTTTGTGTGTTTTGTGTGAGTGTGTTGTTCATGATAACATGTCTTTAAATGATATGGATAGGGTTTCCAGCAGGGATGATCTCTAATAGGAAACTAAAGAGTCCCATCTGTCTGCAGAGTGCCTGAGGCGTAAACTAGAGAAAAGTTGTAGATGTAGCATCTCACATCTGCAGTCAGGTTCAGGGTCATTTTCAGCCCACGCTTCCACCTGTCGCACTCAATGTTTGACTCTTAACAGTGCTGTTTGAGATATTTTGATGAAAGAGCGAAACAGGAACAACATTGCAGATATGTCATGAATGAATCACTGCAGCTTCTTCCTTTCTTTTTAATATTGATATACGGCTCAAATCAGCCATAATTCTGATTTAATACAGTGACTTACCACATCTGAAACCTAACATAGTCGGTAGCTGAGTTACCAATGTAAATGTCCGCACCGTTACAGCTCTGGCTTGAGCTGATTTGAGAAATGCCCGGCTGTGGATGTTGGAAGCATGTCAGTATCAAAACAAATGGATGAAATACTTTATTAATCCTAAAGGTGAGTTGTGATGTCGTAACGAAGGCTTTTTGTTTGTTTGTTTTTTATTTTTCTGTTTGTTTCATTTCCGATTGCAGACCAGGGCAGCATATTTTCCATTTTACTCACACAGTAATTTGAACAATGTTGAGCTATTGCATTAGAAGCTCGGCTGCCTCACATCAGCCGTCATTCATCTGCATCATTTTGATTTCATCATGCTGAAAAACTTGTGTCATTAAATCTGCTGTCATCAGTCTTCTTGCTCCCCACCTTTTCATTTTAAAAAAAGCATTTATTTACTCGTGTTCTTCCTCCAGTGTGGTGGAGTCTTACCCCTTCCTCAGTAACACTTTAGATTATTCAATTACTTGATAACAAAATTGTTTTAACGCCACAGATTCAAAATTCTAATTTATTTATTTAAAAAGCACCTTTCAGGCCGGGGCAACTCAAAGTGATTTACATATTAAAAACAATGCATGCGTAAAAGCATTACGCCTGCCGCCCAGGCAGGAGCAGTTACTACAGCAACAAACCCCGCAACCCGAGCAGGCAAAGCCCCCGTTGCGGAGGATCCCCTGAGAAATCCACTGGAGAAAAAGAGTAAAAGACAACAGAAAAATAGCAACAAAAATTTGAAATTAGAATTTCATATAGGAGTTAATATGAACGATGGACTAAAATAGAGTTACAAAAATAAAAAAATAGAAATATAAATAACTAAATAAAAATCAAAAACAAAATAGTTCAATAAGTTAGAACGTCATGAAGCTAAAATGTTGATGATAAATCAAGATAAACAAAGACTAAACAAAATCAAAAAAGCTAACCTAAAAAGGTCTTGAGGCTTTTTTTTCAAAACATGTTCATTTTCTGCAGCCCTGAGGCCTCTGGCAGGCGAGGGCCAAAGCAATGAAACGAGGCCTCACCGTATGTTTTTGTCCCACCTTTAGGAACTACTAACAGGCCGGTGCCAGAGGACCTCAGGGTCCGCAAAGGTGCATAATTTAAAATAAGGTCAGACAAGTAAGAAGGGCCAAAACCACTAAGAAATTTATAAATGACTAAAATAACCTTAAAATCAGATGGTGTAGTTATTGTTATTAAGACTGTACATTTTCTAGAAAAGCATCTTTCACAGCTGTAATAAATCAAATTCAGGATTGCTTTAATATTTCAGACTGAATATAATAAATAAATTAAAAAATAAATAACTTAGTGGTATAATGTTATTATACAAAGTGCTCTACAGAACCTTTGCTATTTTATAAGCAGTACACCGCGTTTCAACGGCTAATTTAGCATCCATCTTGCATCCTACCTGTACTGTGATTTGTCCAAACAGTAAAAAACAATCTTATCTTGATTCTTGTCTAATCACTTGCTCTTCTTTGGCTCACTTTTTCTTCCTCTCTTCCATTGATAGTGTTCTAACATTTCTTAACCGAATAAGCCACGGTGCATTTAAAAAATGACCAGTGTGTTTGTATCCGCTTGTGAGCGAAACTCATCTTCACTCAGCGTCCCGGCTGAAAAAGTTATGTAAGTGCGGTTTCTAAGCTGTGGGGCACTGCTGGGCAGGGATGGCTCTAGAAATGCACATAGTAGATGTCACTGTGCCATCAAACAAGTGGGGAATCCCAAGTTTTTAGGTCGGAAAGTTCTTTTTTAAGTGTTTATTTAAAGGTCATGATTTCTTTTAAAAAGAATCCATTATTTTTATTCAACTTTAAATAAGAAAATTATTGACAATCAGTGCTGCTAAGATGTATTGTGTCAATCTCTCCTCCACATTATATAAAAATCATAAAATATTTAGAATGACTTTAAGAAATCTAAGAAAGCTATGAAAATGGCTTATTTTCGGAATAAACCATCTTCATTTGTTATTGTAGCATCCTTAAAAAAAATTAATTCAGATATTCTAAACCTGCTTTATATACATGGTCTTCTATGCACTTCCCCCTTAAAATCCATGCTTTAGTGTGCACCCTTAAGCTTCTTGCATTACTAATCAATCATAACAGATTTAATATAAATCAATGTTTGACCATAATGATGCCACTACATATATTATCATCTAGTCCCACACAAAAATCCTGCATCAATCTTTTTGACATAATATTATCTACTATGATATAATGATTTGCGTCCAATACCAACATTTCTTTTTTGTTTATATAAACAATGTGCTTGCTTAGCAACCAGAACACAATTATTCATGTTGAACATGTGGAATCTGCGTCATTCAAACCTAATAGTGATGCAGAAATGCATTACATGACATCTTAATTTGTCAAAGCCTTACATTACCTTTTTTTTCTTTTCATTTTCATTGTGTTGTTTGTTGTAAACTGTTTGCAAATGTACCCCTCCCAATGTGCAGGAGTAAAAGAAAGGAGGCAAACATGCTGGACAGGTTACCAGCACAATAACAAACTTTGTTACACGCACATAGTTTGATTTAGATCCAACCTGCTGGTCTTTTAAAAGAAGAAGAACATTTTAGAGAATTCAAAGGATAACAAGGAAATGCAAACCATGCTTAAATTCCCTTTCCATGGAACAAGACATCTAAGGATATACTTCATTTTCACTTCTTTTATAAAGCTGTAACTTGTAAAACCAAATTCTTTTGAATGAAATGAAATTAGAAATGCTTTATTTCTTGTAGTGTAGCTCTAGGTTCTGTTTTGAGTTGTTCGTTTTTTGGCCTTGTTGTGAAGAGTGATGCCAGGAAGGATCTGGAGTACCTCAGTCCTGCATTGGACTCGATGAAGCCACATTGCTTTCTTCACTCTGTATTGTGTAGAGGGTGCGAAGAATCTTTCACTATTTTACAGCATAATTTTCTGTACAATCAGCTCAACGGCTACAGAGTCGTATCCTGATCAGAAGCAGCTTTCTTGATCAGTTTGTTCAGCCTCATTGAGTCTCTGACGCTTCAGCCCCACTGATGCCTGCAAAGCCAAATGCACGTTCCACAACAGACTTCCAGGAGATGCAAACTCTTGCTGCAGACACTGAATGATCTTAAGAAGTAGAGTCAGCTCTGTCCCTTTTCGTGGATGGCTTCTGTGTTGTATTTCCGGTCCAGTCTGCTTTTCCGCTGAACTCCAAGGTACGTGTATTACTCCACTACCTCCACCTCCTCTCCAAGGATATAAACTGGACTTTGCTTACTCTTCCTTCTCCTGAATAAATATAAGAGAATATATCCATCTATCCATCCATTTTCTTCCACTTATCCAGGGACGAGTGGCAGGGGCATAGCTGGACTCTCTCTACCTATTTGAGGATCCCAAGACAGACAGATGTAATCCTTCTGGCGTGTCCTGCCTCTTCCCCATGATCTCCTCCTTGTGGGACGTGCCCAGAACACCTCACCAGGGAGGCTTCCAGGAGGCATCCTAACCAGATGCCTGAGCCACGTCATCTGGCTCCTCTCTACTCGGAGCCCCTCCTGGATGACTAAGCTTCTCACCCTGTCTCTGAGGGAGAGCCAGGCCGCCCTGCAGAAACCTTGTGTTCAGGAACTTGTTCTTTTGGTCTCTACCCACACGCAACCAAAGGTGAAGACAAAGATCGTAAATCGGTCGGTAAATGAAGAGCCTCACCTTTTGGCTCAGCAACTTCTTCACCACGACAGGCCAATCCAGGCTCCGCATCACTGCAGGCTTCCCATCAATGTCCATCTCTTGCTTCAGCCGTAACTCAGTAGTGAACAAAACACTGAGATATTTGAACGCCTCTAACGCCCCTTAGAGCAGGATTTCTTTCCAGGCCTGAAGAGGACACTCCACCCTTTTCTGGCTGACTCCTTACAAACATAACTTTAGATGGATTTATTTTCATTTACTGCTAGTTTACAAGTGTGTAGTTTTGTTTTTTTCTCATTTTTGTTTGTTTGTTTTAAACATGTTTATACACCAACATGACAAAAAAAAGAACATAGTTAATGACTGTATCCTGTTCTTCTTCTTACATGTCTGCCTTAGACACCAAAATGTTTAAAACCGCCCCTGGTAGGGATAAAAAACAAAAATCAGAGTTAATGTTAAGCTGGTCCATCCAGGAAACACATCCAACTATGGATGGTCAAGGACTTCTAATCTAAATATGTAAATAATTTAAATTGTCAACCTACAAGATGTTTAAGCAAGAGATCAATGAAAAAACAGTAAGCAAAATATACCGATACTCAGATATTAAAATTGCAATGAATCATCAGAGCACATAAGATATGGCTGAATGATGGGAATATAAATTATTTCTTCTTTATCTCAATCATTTATCTATTTACATTAGATTTATTTTGGACCTGTCCTTGGGAGTGTGTGCATCATTATTATAGAACAACGACTGTTAATCAAATACTGTAATAAAGGTGTTTTCATACAGCAGAATTAGCTATTTTAGTTATATCAGCCAATGTGTCATTGCAATATCATCGTGCATTACTGCATAGAAATGCATGTGAACCTTTGAATCTCTGGCGTAGTTACTGTGTGTGTATTTGTGTGTCCCTGGAGGGGTGTATGTGCCAAATTAACATGTTTACGCAGTGCTTCATTGCTGGTAATGGTATAATTGACTGCCTTTTTTTTTTCTTTCTGTGGCTGCAGCAAGAGATGCTATCTGCAAACCACCGGCGCCAAACCAATAGAATGGAAGAAAACAAAATAGAAAAAAAATCCAGCGTCTGTCACTCCTTTCAGGTAGAATGTGTATTAACACATTGGACTGGACTTTGGAAAGGTGGCGTTGTTCTGTTTGAGTGTGTGACAGAGCTGCAGTTTTTTCTATCTAACATAAAAACCCTCACCAGATCCTGGTGGACCCATGGATGTAACGTTTCATAACCAGTCCCAATACTGTCACAATTAATGATAAATCACGTAAATTGGATGCCACATGTGGCTTCTGTCTGGAAGAAGTCATCTTGTTTTTTCCTTTTTATTGTTTATGTTGTGCACCTTTACATCTTGTCTTAATACCTTTGTGTCTTTTCTAAGACTTTGAACTGGAAGTGTAGAAAATGATGTAGCCTTCAGGAGATTTCCTCATGGCTGCACATCCATAATGGGAATATCATGTTCCACCACAAGGTGTTCTGTTAGATTGAGACTAGTTTTGAGACTGAGGAGCTCAATATGAGGCTGAAAAATGCAAAAATGCTTTTCTGACATCACTACTAGACATCTTTACTAAGAACAGTAATAATGCTTAAAGCCTTTTTATTAACAGGTTAACTGTTGGCAGGTTAACTGGTCCTGTGTCAGTAACAGCAGAATTTGTACCCAACCAGGTCTGTAATGAGTTTCCTTCTTTCTTTACTGACAAAAGTCAGAAAATCTGGCAGTCAGTCATTGCTTACATACCAGGGACAGGAAATGTGTCCTCACTGTGTCCACTCAAAGACATAAACATCATCACAAACTTCTCCCCAATCAGTTAAAAAAAGCCTGGATGCAATAATTTGCCACCTGAAAACCATCACTTGCTGTCTGACGCCCTGCCAACAGGGTTTTTCAAGACTGTTTCAGGATGCATGGCCTCGGATATTTTACACATTGTAAACATGTCTCTGCTTTCAGGTGTCTTCACTCAGAGCCTAAAAACAGCCGTCATCAGGCCAGTCCTGAAAGAGAACAACTTAGACCCATCCCTTGTGAGCCGATATCCAGCCAATATCAAACATCCCGTTTCTAAGTAATGTTATAGAAAAAGCTTTTTTCCAACAACTGCGCAACTTCCTGACACTAAATAACAGTTCTGATGTCTACCAATCAGGTTTCTGGCCACATCACAGCACTGAGACCGCTCTTATAGGGTCTTAATAAAATCCGCTTGAACACAGATAGCTGTAACATTTCAGTTCTGGTACTACTGGATCTTTGTGCTGCATTTTACACGGTTGATCATAGTATCTGACTAGACTGGCTGAAAAACTGGGTAGGACTTTCTGGCACTGCATTGAACTGGTTTGAGTCCTGTCTGCTGTTGCAGTCCATCTGCACTTTTGAGTGATTTGTTGTATTTGTGCAGGCAAAAGTATTACATCTGGCAAAAGCAGTTCAGAGATGCTATTGTGTATCATTTCTAACCACTCTGCCCATTTTCCTCTAACCTCTGATATCAACAGAACATATTCATCCAGACAACTGTTCGTTTTCAGGTCATTCTCAGTAGACCATAGAGATTGTTATGCTTGAACATCAAGAGACCTAGATCAGCAGATTCTGAAAAAGTCACACCAGCATGTCTGACAATCAACAACTGTGCTCCAATTAAAGTCCAGTAAATCCCCTTCCTTCCACATTTTGATCCTCAGTTTGCAATGAAGCAAGTCAACATAATCATGTCTGCATGCCTATGTGCCTACCAGCAACTGAAGGTGTGCACCTAATAAAATATCCAGAAGGTGCTATCCAACACACTGCAGGATACTTGATAAAATACTATAAAAATGATTACTCTTCTACTTACTTTGCTATTAACATACAGTTGAATAGCATGTTAGTTAAGTTGATTTAACTTAAGTATTGGGTTGAGCATGTTGTCACAGATTGGGATGTGCTTGACTGAACATCAAGCAAAGCATTAAAGTCAGAATGGCCCAATGCCAAGACCCATATCTACAACAAACAGTGACATCAACAGATTTGCGTCATCATCTAAAGATGGGTTTCTTTCATCTGACTCATGACCTTGCCTAACCATGTATATACACAGTGATGCAGTTACCCAACTGAACATGTTGAGCTTAATTTGATTGAGTTTTGTTTTTTCTTTCGAGCGATTTAATTGGCAGCCAAAACACATTTGGCAAAGCAGATACTGGATTAAAAAGCTTAGTCACGCTCCTACAGAAACATCATAAAATCATCTTGAGTAAATAAGCCTGTTTTATGAACAACAAAAAGTAAACCATTAGATGTCTAAATTATTTTTTATTACAGATGGAAAAAATTAATAAATCTTCATTTTTAGTGGAATTGTCCAGACAACTAGTCTCAGGTAAATCACTATTTCTCTCAAGACAGCTGTCAATATTCTCTGGAGAGGACATCCCTGCATCGAGGTCAATTATGCTCTGCAAATAAGAGATCCGTCTCTGATAGGCTCCGGGCCCCTTTAGAGAAGAAAACCTGTCAGATTCTCAAGCATTTAAGTAGCTCGTCATTTTTTTATGTCGCGTCAAGCCACATTTCTTTCTATTTTTGCTCGGCAGAAGAGACATAAGGGTGGGGGGTTTGAACGCATGTTGTGTGACAATGAATGTACATCAGTGAGCACCTTTCTTTGATATGTATGTATGAAAAGTGCTCCATTGGTCAATAAATTTGAATTTCATCTCAGATTGTTGAATACCACTCTTTCCATTAGTTAAAAGAATGTTCCAGCTGGCCATATGCAGGAACAGGCAGAGGAGAGACAGAGACATGGCAAAATAACAGAATGACAAAAGAATTAACTGAAGTATTAGAGATGTGAACTGAAACTTGTTTGTCCTTGCTTTTGAATGTAATAGACTTGGTAATTAATAATCTGCCGGGAGATCTTGGTAAAAAGAATCATCCAAAGATGAACACGCAATATTCCTGTGCTTATTGGGTGTTTTGGGTCTTCCAACACTATACACCAGATGACCCAGACTTCTGTTTCAATAGTGTTGGCCCACTTCTTTGGGGCACTTTGTATTGCTTCTGCATGAAAAGTGCAATATAAATAAAATTTGATTTGATTGATTTTTGTCCTCTTGATCCTACCATGTAAAATAAGTTCATCTACAAATAGTTAAGAGTCGGACTGCAAACCTCCAATCTGCTCCCAACAGTGCATCAGGACACATCCTCATTGTATTGTTGCTAAAGGAGGAAGATGTACAAAGTACAGTGCATTTTCATCTGTAAATGATAAATAGTTCCCCCTGAGGAAATGATAATGTAAAAAAAATATAGGCATTGACAACAAAACACAGTCACAGACTTTGTTTTATCCATTATCAAATACTCATACGAGTTCTATTGGGTGTTTATGGAGTTTGTTCTTACTGAAGAACAAATCCACGAAAAACGATTTTCTTGAATGTCACAATGTTTATAAAAAGTTTGTAAGTAGGATTTTAGAACAAATCTGTTTCTAAGTACAGTTGGTGAATAGGTCCTGGTGTTCTTTGACAGACAAAACCATAGTGGAGCATGTCACATTAAAATCAGGAGCTTGGAGATACTGTAAGACAATTCACCACATTTGGTGAAAACGGAACAAAGCATATTAGCACAAACACCTCCGCTAACATCTGCGCTGCAGCTACAGAACCACTTCTGCACTCATTGAGTGGACCATACGCTCCTCTGTTCTACTGTAAGTATTGTAGAGATAAAAGCAAGAACTGGAGTTGGGTCATGCAACAGGATGAAAATTATTACACTGTAATATGTTGTGAGTTTTCAACTGGTCTTGTATTACTTTATCACATTTCCAGGAAATTCTGTAGGACAAATAAAATTTCACTTTTTTTTTTTTTTTCTAACTCTTTAGCTCCAGTGTTTCCTTATGGGCATCCTCCACATCGGGAGCTGCCTCTCTGGTCTGCGGGGATGTTGCTGCTGGGGTCGTCTTGGTCGGGGGGTCTGGCCGGGCCCTGCATCGCAGTCCTATGGCTGTGGTCGGGGCCCTGGCCTGCTCTGATCTTGGCGGCTCCTGTGGCGGTGGCTTCTGTGGTTGCTGGAGGGGTGGCTCCCGGTCTGGACGGATCCCCAAGGTATCGTTCCCCTCACAGCGGTGTCTAGCCATTTGTCTATTATGTATTTAGCTTAAATGATGTGTTACACAATTGTTCCAGTTAAAGTGACAGACAGTTTATTCCTATGAAAAGAGAAGTAGCTTGATGATTTTCTGTTCTGTTGTGCATGCGTGTGTGTGTGTGTGTGTCTGTGTGCGTGTGTGTGACTGTGTGTGTTGTGCGTATGAGGATAAATGTGAAAGCTGATGAAAAGTTTTTGTTTGTGAACTTGTTTTTTCCAACATTTGATTTTAAGGTGTAAAGCACTTTGAGATGCTTCGTGTATGAAATGTGCTATATAAATAAAGTTTGATTTGATTTGATTTGATTTGATTTGATTTGATTTGATTTGATTTGATTTGATTTGATTTGATTTGATTTGATTTAAAATTTCTTTCCTACAAGTTAGTCTTTTCAAATGGATAAGGACGGGAAGAGCTAGCTGTGGCAAACTATGAGCCGCAGGACAAATATGAGAAGATAACGCAAAACCAAATATCTGTGAACTGCAGGGCAGAGATACATAAGTAGACCTTCAGCTGACACACAGCAAACGAGAAAGATTCTTGAAGAGGTCAAGAGAATCCTCTAAATGTTGTTTCCACTAATCTGCAGTGGACAGACTGGACAGAGAAGAGGACAAGGTGAGATAGCGCCTTCGCTGTAACGGAAATACCAAGGACCAGAGTCTGACAAGAGCGGTGAGGAACTGTCCAGGCTTCTGCATGCACTATATGGACGCGGTGATAACACAGATCTGCTCGCAGGATTCCTTGAGAATATAACAATCTTGTCTAGAGGAGAACATACCTTCCCATATGAGTGAACTGGTCAAAAGAAATCATGAAATATTCATTTAAAATCTTACCTTTATGTCTGGTAAGAGTGATAATTTTAGATAAAAATAAAAAGGCCTCAGGCCGCAGACACTGTAGATGTTTTTAGAACAAAGGCTTAAGACCTTTTTAGTTTAACTTTTAGTTACATTTTATTTGATTTAGTCTAGTCTTTGTTTATCTTGCTCAACCTTTTAGACTTATTTTGGCTTATTCAACAGTTTTTATTATCATTTTTACTTATCTTGTGTACATTCATTTATACATTAATTTTATCTTTATTTCAGCTGATCATTGTTATGCATTTTTTTATCTGTAATTTAAATTTTTATTGCTCTTATCTGTCATTAACCAGGAGCTTTGCCTGCTCAGACAGGGTCGTTGCCATGGTGACTGCTCTTGCCTGCGGCCGGGGGTCTCGTGCTGCAGCCGTATGGCATTTGACCATATGACATTGGATCATGCCTACATGATAATAAATGATGACTAAGTCAGAATTAAAGTAGCTTTTGTGGCTACTATTGAAAATGCTCTTTCAACAAGCTAATATATGCATCAGGTTGTAGTGGGGTTGACTGAAGTCTAAGAATGATGCAGAAACTGAGAACATTTCAGTTTTTCACAAAAGAATCATGTGCAGTAAAAACATCCAATTGCAGAAACATCTGCAATTCTAAGTGTGTTCTGAGGTGATTGTGTAAAAGAAGTGCTGTGTGGATTTCCTCTGTGTGCAAGTTTGTTTTTGGTACTCTGCTTGTTGAAATGAAGGTTTGAGGGGGGCTTGGTCAAACAACGGTTATCTCAAGTGGACCCCATTAGCCTTCCAAATGTGGCAGGTAGTTTAGCAAAGTCAGTTAACACATATGATGACAAATTAAGGGGGTAAAAGAAAAAAAAACTTGTCAGGCTGATTTGAAAAGCCTAAAGATGAATGTATGGCCGCTAAGCCCTGTGCAAAACAAGCAAAGACCACCTTGTCGTTCTCCGAAAGGTTTAAACAGGGGGAGAGGAATTAGCCTGTCAGCACTGAACTCTGTAGAAACTTACAGCATGAAGCATAAATAATGGTGAATTAAGTCTATAAATACCAGCTTTTCTGAGAAAGACAAACAGATTAATGAGCTAAGAAACCAACAGATAAGTCCACAAGGAAAGTTTCCCTTTCATGGCACAGCAACATGTTTTTTTCCCAGTGGCAGTGCAGATTAAAGTTTACATTTATCAGACTTAGAATGGGAGATGTGCTATCTTTACAACCTATCCTATCTGAAAATATATAAATATGTATCTATAGCATTTATTACTGTCTCATTTCATTAAACAAATTTATAAAATGTTAATATGACGCATAATTTAAACTGAAGATTAAAGACCTTCTACGTAACTTTTCTACCATAAATACCCTTTATGTAACTTTCGGCCTTGATGGGGTAGTGACATCTATTACATGCATTTCTAGAGCCGTCGCTGCCCAGTAGTGACCTGAAGCTGAGAAACTGCACAGTGCAACGTTTTAGCCCTCAATAGAAATATCTCCCAATTTTAAAGAACCCTTAAAACATTCCCAGATCCAGGTTGTGATCTGGATCACTCTCCAAATCATAATTTATTGCATTGCTGACATTCCTAAAAATTGAATCAAAATGCATCCATTACTTTTTGAGTTTTGCTAGCTGACAGAAAACTGCCACTAAATAAATAAGTTGAAGAAGAAAAAAAAGAAGAGTAGGTGTAAAAGAATGAATGCAGAGTAAACTTTGGCTATGCTCCAAAAGTGAATGAAGAAGACTGGGGGAGAACATACTTAAGTAGGACCAAATTAAGACTAGACTAAGAGGCAGGGACAGACTGGGGGTAGAAAGCAGCGGGGAGAAAGCTGAGGAGAACGCCTGCTGCCAGCACAAGTTTTACGCAACTTGATGAAAAAAATATAGATATGCATTTGGTGTTTTGATTCATGCATTTATCAGTAACTGGAAGTGTTTTTGAGAAACCTAAAAAGCAACATTTACGTCTGTTGTGATTTTAATTATATATTATATAATATTATATTATATATTATTTATTGTATTTTTCGTTATTTATTCATATTACTTTTATCTAACTTGGAAGTCCCATTGAGATTATATCTCTCTTTTAAACTTGGGAGCTGGTAAAAGTAGCCGCCATACAAAGTCAAAAGTAAAAATGAATAAAAATACATGATACAAATACATAGATGAATGATCAATAAAGTTACTCAGAAAGAGTGACCTCTTAAGAGTCAGCCAGAACAAAGGTAAATAAGACATTTACTTTAAATGTGGTAACTGCTTGCAGCCTCAAATTAAGCCTCAATGGATTGTATACTTTATTAAATGTCAAATGTGTTAAATAGAATTGAGCCTAATTTGCATTTTCACGAATAGAATAAAGGTTTCACAAATCTCAAACTTTGTTTTTATTAATCTACATCCTCATTAGAACATTTGAATCCAGATTTTCAATAGGACCAAGTATAAAGCGGTCTAAGTCTAAAAAATTCAGTGGAATTGCCCTTTACGCATTTGACAAATTGGAAGCCATCTTCAGCCTTGTGTAATAGCTTACCATTACCATTGCTCATCATCATGGTCCGACTCATCAGTGTTTCCGGGTCATGTACATGTTTGTAAGTCTGCAGCTGATGAGGGAAGCTACTGCTGCTGCTAGCGATAGCAACGTCAGCATCATCTTGTCTGCAAGAATGCAGTGGCATTGGCGGCCTGACCACAAAACAAGTCTGTAACTTTTTTGCTTTCCGATGCACCTACTTCAAGAGCTTTTCTCCTTTTTTCTCTGTCTTTTTCATCTCCACCTTTCGTTTTTTTGCTTGTCTTTTGTGCTCCCTTGGTCCAGACTGTTATGGCTCATCCATGTCGCCAAAGCGTGTTGATAGACATGTGAGTGACAAATCCCAAAGCAGAGGAAACACGTAGGACACAAGCACTCTCAGGGAGGGATCCAAGGTGATTGGCCATTTTCATAGGTGATGCCAGTGATAGGTGAAATCTCATTACAGGTATAGCCTATCATGTTAGCTCAGCCCAAAGCAGCCCACCTTCCGCTTATAAATTGTTCATTGAGGAGGCCCAACTGACAACAGTTAATTCTCATTAATGTGTAAAGTGGCCTAACAGCCTGTCGGCTTATCAGCCCACCGGGGAATTCGCCGGTTTCCCCGTACGTCAGTCCGCCCTTGCTAATGGGATGCAGAGGCATTAGTATTCATCTCGAGCTGCAAAAAAAAATATTTTATTTGCATTTTATAACGTTTTGGACATTGCTGAGAAAATATCAAACGTTCTTTAATGCCTTTTTAAGCACCTATGTTTCTACCCTTAGACACTTTTAAAAGATAAGTAAATATGACAACTAGCTATTGGGTTCTGGCTAGTGGAATTTATTTTCTTGTCCTGCAGCTTATAGTTTATTGGTCATATACTCATTATTCTTCATCTGGGCCTTTTAGTGACACTATGAATGGTTTTGAGAAGAGATTATTTGAAACCGTAGCATTTCATCTGTAGCCCTCACTCTGAACATTCAGAAACAAGACCACTTTTCCCACACTAAGCTGGGTGGGAGATACTGGGCATGCATAGGATTGGACAGCACACAGTTCATTTGCACGCAGGCTCTCAGCAGCAGCTGGTCCTGTTCCTCTAGTTGCTCTGGTTAAACAGGCTGCCTCCTTCCCATCTGCCATGTACAGTAAGCAGATTCAAGTACAGACAAGTTGTTAATGAAGGGTTACCTGGGTGAAATTAAAACCCATTAAATTCACATACCTTGTACAGGGCTCACTGAATGTGAAATTGATAGAATTTCTAACCAGCTAAATATTTCTGAAGGACCAAATAGCGTACAGTACAAAGCTTTGAAGTAATGTATCACAAGCAGGGAAGTTATTCTGCAGAACAGAAACTGACTATTGGTCATGATAATAGTTAGTGTCTGATCTGTTATTGCACAGTAGGCTTCATTTTTACTTTAAAGAACATTTCATTTTCAAGCAACACAGAAGGAAAAAATAACAAATCTTTGATCACTGGAAGCCGACAATTAATGGAAATTTTATTCTCATGGCACATTTCATTACATGTAAGCTCAATGTGTCAAGTAAAAGATAAAGTATGAGAAAATAGGCAGCATATAACATTTCTATACACTGTTCATTCAAAAGAAAATCACCACCTGGATTTAACTGAGGAAATAGTTACACAAGAGTCTCCGGTTTTATAAGTCCTTCATGGATGATGTTTCAGCTCGCAACAAAGTTATTTAACTCTAAGTGATGAAAATGGTAACTTCATGTTTGGTAAGGAACCATGTCAGATGACAAATGTTGTGGTCATGGAAAAGATGTTCTGCTGTTTTAAAAGAGTCAAAAGTTTAGCATTCATCACGAAAGGAAAACATCTAAGGAGATTTCTGAACTTTCTAATAGATGAATTGTCCAACTTATTAAAATCCTTCCAATTCTCCATTCTCATTCCACAGAGCCATCATCTTCCTTAAAGGTATGATATGTAACTAATTTAGGTTTTTATTAGCAAGTACTAAGTATCGCTTTGATAAATGTGTATTTTACCAATGTCTAATCACATCTGAGAGCAAATGAAAGTGTTCTCGTAGCTCAGAATGACTTATTTATAAATACATAGGTGGTGGTGCACCATCGAAAGGACCGGCCTCTTTGTCCCATGAGGGGGAGGGGAAAAAAGGCAAGGAAAGAAAAGGAAATAACCAGCAGAAAATGAGCAAATACATCAGTGTAGCTTACCAGATGGAGATAAATTCATGAGAAGGATTTGTAGCTTTTCAACATTAATTACGAAAGAGAAATGTACCATTCTGTACCTCATCACCTGATGGGATACTCCAACGTGTGAGATTATGTTTTGACATTTGGGACCCTCCGTGGCTTCAGAAGCAGTAATAACGTGTTAAACATCAGGCACCAGAGAGCACGACTCAGTTATTTGCATTTAATTAACACTTTTTATTAACAATTAACAGTCTTTAGCTGGGAGTAATTCTCACATAGTGGCACTTTAAAGATGATGGTGAAGCAAAATGGTAGAGGGCAGAACAAAATTACACCCAAAGATGAACTATATTTCTTCTAAAAAACGGTTGTTGGCGAAGATGTTGCCAGATAAATAAAGGAACATAACTCAGATTGTCAATGGCCTACTATTTCCAAAGTGGAGAACACTGCAAGATCAAAAGGGATTATCTCCAATAACTCACCCTCAGAAGGATGTGCCTTCATTTTCTACTTACCCTCAGACTGGGGGTAGAGCAGAATGCGCATTCTCCGCCTACTGGCTACTGAGGTCACTCAGTCCCCTGACATTGTCCAAATTGAACAAAAATGGTCTCAACTTTCTTTTGCAATAAACAGGAAAAGAAAAATGACACAGCCACATTTTTATAGAATATCCATATAATAGAAACATGGAAAGCATATTTAATTAATCATTTTGAATAAAATATCAAAATACATTAAATAGATAAAAAGTAAAATATGAGTTAGGTGTTAGGTATTGGGAAGTTTATTACCAAAACAATTCTAAATAAATTGCAGGTATTTAGAATGCAGACATTTATTGTTAGAATGTAGCGTTACCTGTAATGAAAAGCTTTTGTGAGGAGAAGTGGTTCAGCCCCATTAGGTGCAGAGGTGATAAATAGGGCCAGTTTGTTCATTTTAGTATGTATGTATATTTTGTATATGTATGTATATTTTATGCAATGTATATTGTATAAATGTATATTTTATACAAGTGGGGTATTTTTGTACTGGAATCCTTGTGGTTGTTTTCAGCTGCTGCTCACACAAGTCGCTCTGCTAGTAAACTAACATAAACTGTAGCACAGTACCAAATGTCCTTAAAGGAGCTAAAAGCGAAATTCATTGTTTTCACACTGATGGAATTAAAAAACCTTTTTGTGAAGAACTGGGTGTGTATTTTCATCTGGAGTATAGCGCGTCACACAGCGCCTCTGTGTGTCTCCAGCTCTGTGTTTACTAGCCGGCCCGGCAGCGCGTGCATGTACGTCCATGTATGAACACGTGCACACGCGCCCCCGTCCTTATAAACAGCCGCCACAGGGCGGAGTTACGGCGCAGCACGCGCACTCAAGATGGCAGAGACTCGTGCGGGTAGAAGTGGGAAACGTCCGACCGAAGATGACGAGGAGCCAATATTACCTCCAAGAAACAACGTTATTTTTCAAGTGACGAAAACGCGGATTAATATTGGTCTGGCATTCTCAAGGTGGAGAGAGCGGCGAGACCGAAAAGGACTCCAGTTTGCTCTTCTTCTGGTACGTGACTCACGGAGCGGACTCCACCTCTTCCACAGACGGTAGCCA
>JAVQJG010140174.1:0-26350 GCA_036024015.1 Craterocephalus amniculus
TGAACAGGCTAGTCACCAAAGCTTCAAAGGCATGTAGTAAAAGTAATTATCAAAGCAGTAGAAAAGCAAAAACCGAATCGCAGAGTAAACATGCATATTTGTCCAAACGGATTTACGACCGGCCTTATGGCGGTAGTCTCGTGTATCGCGAGACTTCCAAACCAAAACAAGAGCTAGTGTCAATGGGCTAAACTGCAAGCGCCGTTTCTGGTAGGGGGAGACCCGATAGAGGAGGAAATGTCCGGTTTTTCATCAGAACAGGTCAGCTTTATGACTATGATAATGTTGCATAGAGACTTGCATAGAGCCTCTTTAAAACAACCGAACGGCATCAAACTGCATTTTAACTAACCCAACATAAAACTAAAGGTAAAAAGAAAACATGTAATCAAAGAATAACAAAGGCGATACTCTAAACTTCTACTTTTCAGGCAATCATTGCCTGCAAATGAAATCTGATAACAAATAAAAGGTTTACTGTATATCAAACCCTGAAAAAGACGGATTAAGATAAAAAAGATGCTCTACAGAACTTTTGCATTGGCGCCCCCCCCTTCAATGGCTTATTCAGCATTCATCTCGCATCCCTACCTGTATTGCCAGCTCTTTCCAGCCAGTAAAAGACAGACTTACAGTATCTTGGCTCTTTCCTTTATCTCTTGCTCGGTCCCTTTGTCTCTTTCTTTTCATCTTTTCCTACAATAATGTCTTCTTGTGTTTCTTTACTGAAGAAGTCACGACGCCACTCAAAATGGCCAGTGGGTTTATATCTGCTTGCTGGGATGTGATGCAGTGCTTTAAGCAAAATTCTGGTGTAATGTCCCAGAAGAAAAAAGGGTATAGGGTAGTTTCTCAGCCCCTGGCATGCCGCTGGGAAATGTACATACTGTACTTGATGTCACTTTGCCATCAAATGAGTCTAAAATGCAGAGTTTTAAGGTCAGAAAGTTAAGTAATGGGCCTTTAAAGAGATGCAATTATGTAATAGACCCTTTATCCAGTCTGATGTATTAATCCTCAAAGAAAAGCTGGCACTTTAAGTATGTACATATTATATTATATAGTATTGCAACTTAAATGTGTTTGGTAACCAGATAAAACTTCAGAGAGTCCAGATATTTCTGTCCCCAACTTTTTCCCTCTTTGATGCTCACACAGTCTTCTTGAGTCCTTCCAAGTAAGCACTTCTGGAGTTTGTGTCAATCAGAATTAATCTCCTTTAATCAGAAATTGGAACAGCTTTGTGCTGGGCTAGTTGGGAGATAACAACTACAGCAACAAAAAAACATAAAATCTTGCACCATGACTTGTAAAATTCCTCTTTTTTTTAATAAAAATGGAAGAGACAAGATTGCATTACATTTTTAAGATAAATCTGATTAACTAAGCTAATGAGTTCATTTAAATGCAGAGTATTCCTGTCATGCTTTATAACTGTGTAGCTGACGCCATCATTCACAGGTCACTTGCAATATGTACGACACAGTAAGAAATTCCTACCATATTGCTCGGTAATGAGGATGATGATGATAATTCTGGGCTGTCGTGTGCACTGTGTTGTTCCCCATCTGTAGCAATGAAGGTCATCACGCCATGGCAATGCAACCAACAAACCCTCTCACCCCGTCACAGCCGTGAGCAGGCGATGTTGCTGGTCCCCATTACAGTTCACCTCCTCACTGATTAATTAGGCTCATTCTGCTAATTGAAAGTCACCCCTCACCCACTGTTCTGCTGCGAGACTGAGAGCAGACTGCGATCATCCCACTCAAGAGTGGTGAGCCATTGACATGCCACACTTTATTAAATCAACAAGTGACTGACACATTTTTTTCTCACAGTGCTTCTTCATGTTCCTTTCCTCCTTCTCTTTCAGTGGTCACGACAGCTCCCCCTCTTTTATAGTTCCTCCCATGAATGACAGCCAACCCACACAGGCTGCAGCGGGAGCAATTGGTGTAACAAGCCAATTAACTAATTAAGGTCTCGTTTGGAGGCCTAACAAGGAACACGGACACTCATCTGTGTGAATAAACAGGGTTTTTTTCTTTTTTTTTATCCATTTGAATAGTTCCAATTAATGTGCTTTTGCACAGAGGTCAATAATGAAAAGCAAAATGAGACAAAGTGTACACTACACAGACTTCTGCCAACAGACGCCTCCTCTCGTATGCATGAAGTGAGGAAGCAGAGACAGAGCAATATGGTGATTCATTTATACTAATGATACTGCTGACATCAGCCAAGTGAAGGAATGGATCAGATCTGTCTTATCGGAGTAGGCAGAGGGGTAGCTCTTTGCCTTCTGACTGGCAGCCGCTGTAGCCTAATAGCATGGCAGCACACCAAACTATAAACAGACACGAGCTGAATGGTTACTGATTCTCCTGTCGTCCAGTATCAATCTAGATCAAGAGACATGACGTCTATTGATCTTCCAGCTTGCCGTAAGGCTTTGATGAAAACGCTTGACGAATAAGGTTCGTGTGATGGAAAACTGAATGCATAATACGCTCCAGCCTTGCATATTGGACGGTGAATATGCAAAACCTCCAATCACAGGAACTCAGCATTGATGCTCATGCATGAGCATCCAACGATTACGATGCTGGAAATTCTTCTGTGACTACGCTGCCAGCTGAATTTGTAAATGGGGATAGATTTGGAAAATTAGAGCATATTGACTCAATAATCAGGGAAATTAGTCAATCCTTCAAAAAAATCCCTCTTTTATTGAATTTCAAAGCTGTTGTAAGGAATGTGTGCTAGTTGCACAGCAGTCGTTCATGAAAAATAAATTTTGCACTTTCCCTTTGAAATTCTTAATCGCTTAATATTTGAAGAGTTCTATCCCAAAGTGTTATCTATATTAAATGAGAATATAATCATCCAAAAGCTGTGATTAATCATCTTAGAATTCCAGGGGTATAATGGCTCTAGGTGTTATCGTCTTTATAAAGTCTCCATTTGTTTTAATTCTACTCCCATAATAAATCTGTGAGATAGATATCTTTTTTTCGAATGGTTTTTAATCTCATGTCATGAGGTTACTTCCCCGTTTCATGAAGTATTTTTGGAAATGGACCCACCTGACTGCAATAACATGACACATAAAGGGTGCAGAGTAACGAGAGATTATAGAATCATGCGTCGATTGGTAAATGGCATGTGACAAAACCTATTCTGGTTGAAATGTTTTATCTGGTGCAGAAATGATTTGCGTAGTGCAAGGCTTTCATGTCTTCAAAAAAGAACAAAGTCCTTTTAAGACAAGCGCACAATGATCACCCAGCTTGCCCTGCAAAGCTGAAAAACAGACATCAAGCTCGATATCCCAATGTGTGTGTTATTAAGTGTTGGGTGTAAATCTTCATGGCTCAAAATCAACACTGGCAACAACTGTGACTCTGATCAAGTCTGTGGCTAATCCCTTATGACTGAGCCTTCAATATGGCCTACAAACAGCAGGGAGCAAGACAAAGAGAAATGGATGTGTGTGTGTGTGCGCGAGAGAGAGAGCAGGTGCATGTGCATTTTGTCACTTGTGTTTGTGCTCGCAAACCAATAGATGTGCAGAAGGAAGCCGAACTGAAGAATGCGAAAGGGAAGAAGGGGAAGATAGAGGGGGAGGTAGAAATATGAAGGATGGGAGGAGAATTAGAAAATTGGATGTGGATAGAAAAAGAAACTCAACAAGAGAACAAACATGGGACCATCACTTCTAATTTTGGGGGAAGAATAAAGGGAAGAAAAAAGGTGGGGTGGGAAAATATCAGTTATGATGGCAAGGAAGGATGAAAGTGTCCAGGTGACTTGGGCTGTTGATGATTGTGATAACAAAAGGGGTGCAGCAGGAAAAAAAGAGCTGAGGGTTGATTTTTTTTTCCTTTCTTTTTTTGTGTCCCTTTACCTTTTGCTGGGAGTCAGCAGGTTTGGGTGTGGACTGCTGGTGAGTGGATCGATGTGAGTTTTTACACCCTGACTACTCTCCTCCATCTTTGACAAGCTCCACGCTGCCATGTTAGACCACTGGGATGGAGGATGGAGGCAGCAAAACAAGAAAATGTGGAAGAGCGAGCAAAAGAGTGATGGAGACCATTAACCCTCCTGCAACCAACATTAATAAGGCCTCTATATTTTTATTTGGTCATTTCTGAAAGGTGTTTTCTCACTATGGGGTTACTTAATCCAGATATGCAAACTCATGTAGCATTACTGTTATGTAATCCTTTATAGTATCTTGGTGTGAATTGCACATTTTAAGTTAATTAGCTGTACCAAGAGTGCACACGGAAGATTAAACATGCAGAATTTGCTTGAAAAGCCCAAAAAAACAGAAGTACACACACACACATATAGTGTAACTATTCTTTTTCTCTAATCTACCAGCTGCTGTATATGCACTGTTAATGTTAAGCCACAACTCAGCACTTTAATAGACAACCCTACCCTACAATCACATTTAAAGACTTTTTCTTATGCAGTTTGATAAACTGCTCGGTCGATACAGCAAAGAAAAAAAAAAAAAAACAGAAAACAAATGGCTGCATCTTGGAACTGACCCAGGGCATTCATGCCTGCAAATGGGTTTTGGAGCTACCTATTGAGAAGCCCCAGCATGAAGTAACCCTTGCATACCCTCCATATGACGGTGGAAAAAAAGAGTAGACAAAAAGTGCAAAACACAGCAGATAAGTCACAAGAAGAGTGAGTGTGTAACAGTGACAATACCCTTCAGGAAAGCCCTTAACCTGGCCCACTCAGGCAGTACTAACTCGCTAATGTGCACTGTATGAAAAATGTAAGTGGCTTAAATTGCATTAGATTAAGACAGCCTTGAAGCGAATAAGTGACAGACTAAAACAATAAGTCTCAATGGGAGCCAGACCAGCAGGGAGAAAAAGGACGCGGCATTCATCCCCAGGTCTGCTGCTGCTGCTCCCACACTGCCGACAGCGAGTTGGACGCGCGCCACCACCAGGTGTTGGAGATTTAATTCTTGTTACCATGTCCACTGTGTGAATATTGAGTTAAATTACAATCATATAACCTCAAATGTGGTTTAGCAACTTTGTGTTTTATTAATGCACTGTACCGCTGCAGCAGTTTGTGTCGCCACGGTGCCATGTGGTCATGACACACCTGAAAATAGATCAAATTGCTGCATTGCATTTTTTCTTTCTACGGCTTTTAGTTTTCTGCAGCGCCAGTTAGAAGTGTACTCGGTATACAGCAAATCAGAGATTTCTTTGTCCCCAGCTGTGTCCCTCGATCCCAAACTACTATTCACCAAGACTAACTGCAGAACTTCAGAAGTAAGAGATTTGCTTCTCAACACATTTTGTGGTTATTATTGTACTATATTCCATCATCGGCCCTGCCCCTCTCATCTCAAGTTTACAGTAGCAGTCAGCCACTCCGTCAGATAAATAATTAGAAAATTCATCAGCAGTGTAGAATGAGATCAGAAATATAAAATGTGCTAAGCGGATTTCAGAACACTAATGTAAATCCTCGGTTTATGTGTTACACTGTGACAGACGGCACACACATTTTCCACGAGGATCACTTGCAGTGATCTCCTGCAGTGACAGAGCAAAGAAAAAAAAATTAAAGCATTAAGGGCTGAAAACTGAGGAGAATTAAAAAAGTCTAGCCTCAAAATAGAGAGCACTGGGTGATCTACTCTGAGCAAATAGACAAAACGAACTTACTGAACATTCACTGAGTCAGGAATAAAGCCTTTTGAGTTTCATAACTACTAAGTTTTACAGGAGCTCATTAATTTAGCTCACTGAATTCGACTTTTCTTGCTATTTTACTGAAATGAATCGAAGTACTGCAGAAAAGTTTTTATCTTTGTACTTATTCAAACACAAAGATATCAGGAATGTATTTGTATGAATATACAACGATATGAGGCAAAACCAGAAGAGAGCAGAGCGAGATCAGCAAAGTAGGCCAAGTGTGGTTGCTCCTGCTCACCTTCGGGCTCTGTGTATTTAGGTGGAAGCTTATAAAACGGTACAACAGAAGCCCAGGGCCTGTTAAAGATTTCCAATCTACTGACAAAAACGAAGCTTAGCCATCAAATTACACTTGTGTTAGATGCAAGGATTGTTGTAGCAGCATAATGGGTATGAAATACCCATATGCTGCTACACATATGAAATGCATACAAAGAAAAGTGACAATGATATGAATGATTTGACAAGAGACAAAAAAAGAGACTATAAGCATTTTTCCTTTGGAATACTGCAGCAGAGGTTGTTACTTTCCTGTTTGGTTGCTATATTAATTTTACTGATACACTATATAAATAATTGAATCCAGTGAGTCAATATATAAAAAAAGGGATTAATCAAATAGATTTAGAGTCGCACATCATCCTATTCCTCACAAGCTGAGTTTGAAGGTCCTGCTTGTAGACTAAACAACACAATCAGTTAATTGGACCAGATAAAATGAAAAAGATTTGAGTATTATCATTAATTCATTTCAAAGTGGAACGGCTTTAGCTTGGATCATTGGTCAGTTCCCCTCGATGGTTGGAAATTATCCTTTCCTAATGATCTCCACATAATGGTGTGAAAGACAAAACTAATTACACCCTTGTCTACTCCAGTTGTCATAAAGACACGTTTTCTTTCTCTCCCTTCAGCTTCCAAATCTTCTCATTTCCTCTTGATCCTTCATAAGTGAATCTTTGCTGTTCTTGCTGTTCCCCACCTGTTCAATGCCCTTTCGCAGTCACATGATCTTCACTCCCAGCTGCACACCTGCCTTTAATTTCCATCTTACACCACATCTGTCACTACCAAGGTTCACATCAACAAGCATCACAAAGTTTAAACACTGCCGAACAAACTAGGAGCAAAAATTACAAATTACTTTCCCGTTTATATTAGATGGTTCATGAAGATAAACAACAGTGGTGCTAATTGTCCTGGTGAGTGTCATTATATTTTCGCAGATGAGGAGGGCACAAAGAGATGTCATCATTAAAAAAAGCTGTGACACCTCAAAAAAATAGAAAGAAGGAAAACACAAAATTGGTCTCATCTATCAATTTAAGTAAATTTACAGCTTTCGTTGTTATTTTTCCCTCTACTTTCCTTTCCAGTCGATGTTCAATTAGCATTACCTTTCAAAGCAACAGAATTCTAATGAGGTTTGAAAGATTACAAATGCGAGCGAATCCATCTCTGGGTTCATCTATCCTCCTTTTATGTATGTAAATAGGTATGTCTGTTTCAAACTCTGTCAAATGTCATCACTTTGATAGTCCTTTTTTCTCCTTCCTTCATCATGTTAAGGGAATACAGCCATGAAAGGCCAGTGCAGAGTTCAGAAAAAACACTGCTGCTCCAACTTCAGTTTCAGACAACATCTACACAGCTGCGCAATTGACACCAGTAGTCAGTGTGGCATCACAGATTCTTCCTCTTTGCTCGTTTCAGTATTTGCATGTATTCTACAGACTCCTTCGTGGCCTATGTCACTTTATCAACTGGAGGCAAAACAAAGTGAGGCTTAAAGCAACAACTGTTACCGTTGCCTTGGAAAATGTCCTCTTGTGTGTTTTGGGGTGCCAAAACCCCAGAAGTAAAAATACAGACCTTACAGTAAAAAGTTTTAGTGCATGCTAGCCACTACCAGACAGGAAGATCATTGACGGCTGCGATTATACGAAAGGATTAGACTGAAAACATCATTAAGAATGCTCGTGCTTGCAGTGCACACTTCATATCAGGTAAGATTTATATGTAATACATCATCAGGTTCATCCTGGATGACGTTATGGGACAGAATAGATTTTGACTGAAATTCTGTTAAGTCAACCATTATTTAGGGGATCTGTGATGTACGTTACCAGCGCTATTGCTAACCGCTAGCTAACTCAACATTGGTTGTATATTTCAAAAGTGTTTAGGCAGAAGTTGCATTTGCTACGTTAGCCTCATGTTGTAGTTTTTCCGCTAACCTCTTATCTTTGTAGGAGAGGCTTAATAAATCATGTCTGGCCAAGGCACGGTGGGCAGTCCTGTCAAATTGTCTATCCCGTACTTACTGTATGGGTCGGTGAGTGTCATAACATTTACAGTCTCAATGAGTGAGTTTACTAACATAATCGCAAAACTGTGGGGTTTCCTTGTCCATTGCTACAAAAATACTTATTCTAAACAGACTAACGGGCATTTACAAGCTAGGGACGTTAAAATGTTTTGCCTCCAGCTAAGCCCTGCCCACCGAAACACGTAACATTTTTTTACTGCGAAGGGGTCTATACTATGCAACACTGCCCCTGCAGGTTCAGATGGTACTGCTGTTTCTATGTCTGCGTACACATTCATGATCTTTCTGGAAAGAAATTAATCTGCTTCAGCCATGTCCTAAGTTAAAGGCTACAGGCAGGTTTTAGATGTTAAAACAATCCGAAATGCTGACTTCCATTTACTAAGTCGCTGGTTCATGTTTGTGACGTTCTGATAAATATTTCGTCCAATTAGCAGCCTCAATCCTTTTTAAAACCGCCTGCCAAATTCCAAGAAGTTTCTATGGAGAAAATCTTCAGACAAGCCTTCACGTACATTCTGTTAGAAGAAGCGATGACTGACATCCTTTATGAGCCCAATGATTAAATTCCTGAAAATTACTGACTGTCACCTTGTCACGAATTGAACTGAACAACAAAAACAAAAAATCTTGCTCTCTCAGCAGAGCATAAAACAGTTTTGTTATATATTTTCCAATCCATTTCCTATGATCAGCATTCAATATTTAGGAGCAAATTAAAAGTATGCATAGAGAAATCTCTTCATTATTACCACACCCTGTATATACAAGGCTCAACAAATATCTGTAATCCTTTCCTGTTTGCTGAGGCCACTTGTGCAGTTGTCCTCTTCTGTTCATTATTCCTGCTTCTTCTCAGATTTTGCCTGCTTGCCTCCATCAATTTCTGGAGTTTTTATTCCCTCTGTGACTCACTCACTCATAGTTGTTGCTTTGTGCAGAGGACTACGACTGTTGAGGACTTCAAAGTAAATTGTATGTATGAAGTTATATCTGTAATCATAACTTTGCTTCTGGCAGCTTTACATTTAAGTTGTATGGTGAGTGAAGGTTTGGGAGTTTTCCTCTCAGTGCGTAACATTTAGGGAGGTGAGTGTGTAATCGAATTGTACAGTATGACAAGTAAGGCTTGCAGAATAATATTTATCACTAATTATGCCATAAGTTACTTTAAAAGAAAAGTCTGACTTAGATTTTTTGCTGAATGGAATTGCCATATTTGCTGCTGGGGGTTGTATCTGAAACAGAAGACGATGATGATGGGGATATCATGTGATACTTTAATTGCTGAAGGACATTTAGAAACTCTTGAGACATGTGGAGACCCTGAGACACGAAGAAACCCTGAATACTTCAACTGCAATAAAATGTAATTAACAAAAGCAAAAGAGTAGTAAACAGAAATGCATTGGTGTTTTTGTCATAGTGTTGCTCCTGTTGCTCGATTTCAGTCTGCATTTCTATGTGCGTAGGAGCAAATAAATTTAATGAATGGACACTTCAAGCAAGCTAGCAAATATTTCAAGAGAAGAAAAGAAGAGAAGCCATGAAAAGCAAAAGTGACCTCATGACCGATCGTAAAAATACATACTAAGTCTATGATAAAGGCTCAAAAAGGTACAAATGCTGGATTTTCTTTGTACAATCTCTGCTGAAATACAACTTTGTACTGAAGGCATTTCTATTTCTGACACAACATAACAACATCGATGGTCATGATTAAATGATGCCAGCATTTGTCAGTCTTACCGAGGACAAAATTGGCATTAAAGGGCAAAAGAGATGTAATACCCCAAACCTGCTGGTAATACTTCAAATTTCATCCTATAAAATATTTTTCATAGTCTTTTCACATATTTTCCCTCATGATTACTAATATTTAGACTCATGCTGAGGCTTAAAGTTAGGACATAGAAATCTTCCAATTCTCTGACTTCATAGAGATCTGACACTTCTTAGTCAACATTCCCCTGTGAGGCAGCAACTAAAACCATGTGTTTTCCATCCTTCCATGCTTAAAATGTACAATTTTGTTACCAAAAAACAGTTCAACTTCATAAACGCTGATCATAGCATATGCTAGCTTGTAAGGCAGTGGTGCAGTTCAGGTTTTGTGCTGAGCCATTTTGTGCGCACAACACTGCCTGCATGTCTCAAAATAGTTTTTTCTTTGTACTTTCAGAATTATTTAAAATCCAAATCTCTTTTCAGCTAAGATTTAATAATTTGGAAAACTACACCCATATATGGATTTGCCACTTGTAATTCCCTCATTTCACACAACATCATCCAAAGCAACTGGCCACAGAAATATCTTCATTCCACAATATTGGAAGCCTGAATAAATAATAAAAAAATAAAATAAAAAAAAGCTCAATATGGATGTCTTCTATGCTGAATATGCAAGTATTAAAACAATTGTAACCATGAAAGCCGGAGTTTGTTAACGATAAAGGTCTCATAAACAATCACTGTCATGCTTATTTAATCTACTGTATTATGTTTGTTCGGGACAAATGCTTAGCTGTTCTCAATAAATTAGCCTCACGTGATTATCAAAAGGTCTGCTTGGTTGAGACCCCCTGAGTATCCGATTGCTTCACTTATTGTTAAAATGAACCGGATGTGGTCATGTTCATAAAACAGAGGGTATTTACCATAATTTGCAGAAATGGCTTCTCCCATCTACTCACACTAATTTACCAGTTTAGTAAATCCGGCCCCCAGTCTTGCTCATTTTATGATCAAATACTCCCTGAACTATATTAATAGAAATTAAAGTGTATCACTTTATTCTAGGCGGTCTCTAGAGTTGTTGCCAGTGTAAAAATACTAAATACTTCTGCTTCTAAAAGGCAACATGTTTTGTGAAATGAATAAAGCGGCTTTGTCAAAAACCATTTCTGAGTTTAAAGCATTGAACTGGAGCGATTTTTCTTTCTAGTGGTACCAACATTACTATTGTTAGCAATCACAGAGAAAAAATGTCCACCCATACAAGCACCAAAGTGAAAAAAGTCATCTGAAAAGAACAGATTTTCTCTATACAAAAAGCTTTCCTATGAGATTACAACCACCGTGCCAAGTTAATTCAAGGTACAGTGGTACTATCAGAGTTGCCCTGTGTCTTACAACCTTTAAACCATGCTTAAAAACACTTCACTCTCTCACGTCAGCACTACCACAAGCTGAGCACATCTCTCAGCACTCATCTAATTATGGAGGTCAGTCAGCTCTGCAGAAGACGGAAGAAAACTTGACAGATTTGCATTCATGTCATGAGTAGAGTTCAGATCATTTGCAAAGCCATCAACTGGATGTCCTTTCATATCCAAATTCTCTGCTGTCCTATCACTCCTACACACAGGGGATCTTAATGATGGCTCTCTTATTTGCAGTTATTTCAGGAAATTCAATGACTTACTTGCCAGGGTCATGAGCAAAATGAACAAGACAAGCATCTTTGAAGATTATGATAATGGAAACAGAGGGCAAAATTGGAATTGTTTTAAAATTCACCCGCACGTTCCACATCTTATTATCCTTCCACTTGGCAGCCAACAATTTTCAAAGGCGTGATAAAAATACACATTAGATATATTCACTGCAACTGCTGTGTAGCAGAGTTTTATGGTCTGCAGTTTGGCATTTCAGGAGAAGAAAAATAAACATTCCTCACAGTGAAAACTAAAAGACATGGATCAGAGATCTACAAAGACGGATGCTAGTCCATCCACAAAATAATCATTAGGATTTACTGAGCTCAGCAGACGAAATACACTCCTACATCATATAATTTGCTGCTGCTGGCTTTTGAGGGTAAATGCTATATTCAAATATATTGAAAAGAAAATTGAAACCTTCCATTCTCCCTCGAAGACAGACTATTCAATCCTTGATACAGCACTGAACTGAGAACCAGATGGTGCAGACTAAAACACGCTTTAAGAGGGAGGATGTTATTTCAAGAGGAAAACTCATGCAAATCAGGTCTTCAGTGAAGCTGTTGACTCATGCAATTTCACAGTGTTTACCAATAACGAATTGGAACGGAACAGTAATAGTGCTTTCTGTGCAAAACCCCGGATAAGACTAAATGTTCAGACAATGCGTTATTACAGCTGACCTCAGAAGTGAAATGCTACATTAGCAAATTATGAAAGGTTTAGTAAGTGCCCCGCATATAATGACTCGGAAGGAAAAGGACACTGTGACCTCAGAAAACACGCACACATTAAGAAAATGTCAGCTACGGCCTTTGATCTTTTGGAACTAAATAAGAACCGACTAAAACATATGCAATTACATCAGCAAGGGAACATCTAAGACCGCATGTTCAACAGTGTCACAGGCAGTGTGCCTCAACACGAAATTAGTCATCTCATTCTGCACCTGCTGTTTCTTTCTGTCATTTTTTCAGCAATTGGAACTGCACAGAAAAACATAGTTTGCATACTTGTGACATTGTTTAAGCCTCGAAACAAGAAATTGCATTTAAGTGAAAATCAATATGGCTGCCTGGCAGTGATCTGGCAAGCCATGCTTCAAATTTCTCCAGCAGTGAATAGCAAAGAGGCAAAGATATGATCTGAAAAAAGACCTTTATGTCCTTTATGGCCTGTACTAGTGAGCTAAATCTAAATCAGACTAAATCTTCCTGAAGGTCTTCTCCAGTCAGACAAGGCTTTTCATTTTCCTCTCTAACAATCCCGAGAGCTGTTCTTTGCTGAAGTCTTCAGGAACTGCCGCACATCAACTGGACCTCCACTGTTCCCGTTAGCTGACATTTTTTAATTACACTGCAGATAAGGGAAACAGTAAACTGAAAACATGTGACCTATTTAAAGACTTTTCTTTCTTTTTCAATCAATTATAATAATAGTAATATTATATATCATCTATAATATGAATATCAACCTGAGCTAAAGGAGTCAAAGTTTAAAGCCTTGACTGAACAAGTCACCTGACTTCTAACTGTGGCTCTGGACAAGCTACAGCCTCAAGTTAATAAAAAGTGAGAGTTCAACTTTCCTTCCTTTTGCCTTTTTTGTTCAAATGCATAAAATATATCCACGCTTTATAATATAATCTTGTCATTTACACATTTGACTTTTCATTGTGATGCCTAAATGTCTGAACACTTTCAACAAAAAAAGGCACACCCAGTGTGGTTGATATGACGGAGTATTGTAATCCAGTCCCCCATCCTGTTCGCCGTGGTGGACATCTGGAGTGCAGTAGCACCTAAAGGAGTTTGGAAGGACACAACAGACTGCAGGAAAGACTGGTGGGTGTATAACACATAGAGGCATGAGGCAACCACGTGCTGTGAAGTGTGAGGCTCTGCCCTCCCCGCTGATGATCAAAGACAGCCCTACAGTAACTACCACTGATGACCGTGGCTGCAGGCCAGACCAAATGCACAATGCGGGTAACGATGTCAGCTGCATCACAGTGATGCCAGCCAGAAAAAATACTATAGCTGGCACCGCAGCACATTGACACAGAAACAGAAACTGAATAATGTCTCATCAATTATCCATGGAATCTTTTGTCTTTGCTTTTGCTAACCTTGAATTCCCTCATTTAGCTGGTAATGACTGTGCTTTGGTTGCACATTTTAAGGAGGTTTTTATATCTAGGGATTTCTCAGAACATGACATTAGAGAGAAAGAACATGTCCCTCCAGCCACCAAGCCAAGATAATGTTAATGACGTCTTGTGGGATCTAGTGAGATCCAGAGGGATCCACTGTGAGTTCTTGCAGTGCTAAGGGGCTTTCTGATAACTTCTGCTATTAACCCCTCTTTCACAAAATAACCTCTCTTTCAGAAATTAAACTCTTGATTTAAATAAAAAAAAACCTTAAAGCGATTATGTATCATTTCAAATTATGCGGCCACAGGTCTTGGGCAGACCTTTTATTTCCCAATGGCAGTTAGTGAGACGGCTTTGCCAGGGGAATCTTATCGACAAAAAAAAAAAAAAAGTTTGGCTGGATAAAAGGGAGCTGTCATGGTATCCCAGTGCTCTGCACTGAAAAAGTGGCCCTGTGGAGCACATAAGAAAAGACCATTCATTGAATTGATGGCCCAGGCTCGATCTGTCGTCCTAACTGCCCTCACATAAAGGAACATTATGTCACTTCAGTCCATAACCAGCGTTGCAGTGCTAAACTAAGGCACGGGCAAATCCTCCTCTGTCTCAGTCTCACACAAGCAGCGTAATCATGAGAAGACGGACCTGTTTGTCTCAAACACAACTTACGTGATCTTTATCACAGCTTAGTACTCCGAATATCACAGGATAAGCAATGGAGCGACTATCACAAATAACTTGTTTAAAGTTTGCATGATAAACAGACAGAAAGAAGCAGAGCTGATCAGAGCAGTAGTATTCTAACTATGCCACTGTTTGGTATGAGAAATTTACATGTGCAAACATCCCATAAACAACATCAACAAATAAACAAACACAGTTGATACATGATGCAGGTTACTGTATTAAGTCATTAATAACATATTTTGGAGCACTGCAAATGACATTAGAGATCATCAGGACTCCTGGGCTGGTTCTGCATCAGTTTTCTTTATTCTCTGCCATCTTTCTTCTTAAATGCATCCTCTTCTCTATCTCCATGTTTGTCCCTTCATTCTACCAGTTTCTCCCTCCCCTTTTGTCTTTGATTAAACAAATGCATTTGGAGCATAGATAGTGTTATGAGTTGTTAAGATCATTTCAGGCTGAATTAAGCAACAAGAATCACAAACAGATCAGTTAAACCAGCTTAAATATTTCATCTGTTATTTGTATAAATAATTTTTGCAATAAATTAAATAGAAAATTTAATTATAATTGATTGAAAATTGCAGTTTCAGTAAACCCAATTATTACCTTCTTCCTAAAAAGTGAGACTGTTAGAATTGTGCTGCAGAGCCCAGTTTAACAAGGGAGAGATAAGGCTGCAGCGACGCATCCACTGGTATCACATTTCCAGCAGTGTGTCTTTTGAACACACTGACAATAAAACATCAATTCTAAAATGATATACTGTGCCGCCATGGTGTGAATGTTGATCAAAAATCTAAAAGGTGGTTAAAGCTCAGGCTTATATCAAAATGTGGAATAGTAATATTGGTTCAGATTGCAAAATTTCTTTTCAGCCCATAAAATTGGGGCACAGGGTCAGAGTGAAGTATATCACCGAGGCAACACTGTAGAATTGAAAATTGAGCTTTACAACAGCTTTGTATGGTAATATTTCCAATGTGCAAGTCCAGCACTTTCTACCATGGCCATCATTCCATTAATATCAATCAATATTACCTATTAATAAATAATGTGTCAAAACAAAAAAAAAAGCCTACACAAAACAAGCCAAGAAAACAAAACAAATAAAACAAATCAAAACAAGAATATTGGCACACTAAATATCCATGCAAAACGAAGCATGCTGAAGCATGTCATAAAGCAGGGATGTCAACTTAGGGCAAATTCACAACAGGCTGCCTTTAACACTGCAAGCAAACCACACCAGTGTTCATTTGCAAGTGCACCATGACCGTACTACCCGTGGAAGCAGACCAGAGTAATGGTGCGTTCGATTTGTTCTCAGAAGTCAGATTTCAGGTAACTAAATCATGACTAAAACTTCATCACTTTTTGCTGTCAAAATGAAAAATAAATGCGAGCATGCAGGTTTTTCTCAGAAGAAAATTAACCTGTTAGAGGTTTCAATGTTATGGCTAGTCTATATATCAAATATTTTAGTATTTGGAAGCACATAACATATGGTCAGCAAATGCACAGATGCATTCTATAGGGTCAAGTGGTCATGCATCCATCCTAAGTACTTTGCTAAGTTGCTAAGTACTTTAGCTATTAAATTCCATTAGCAGAACCGGCATTCTGTAGTTTTCCATTTTACATAAAGATGTATTGATGGCAGTGCTGCATAGTATACATTAGACGGTAATAGTGCACCATACCCACATTGGGGTGTTTTCCATTGTTACGTATAAAACTCCCTATAAAACACCAAAAGATCTATGCTTGCAGGGGCATCACCTTGTGTAGCCTGGAGCCTTGCTAAAAGGTTCAGTGTCTCATCTGAAGATGAAACTGGCATCCCAGGGGACTTGCCTTATATCAGAGAGCAGGGAACCCCACCCCCACTACAAAACACACACACACACACACACAAACACTGCGTCATAGCTATGGAGAGCATTGTCATGCAGCCAGTCCACTGCTGGGAAATCAGCACAGCTCCTAGAAGTTACCCCGCCCCTTCTTCTCTGTTTTCACTTGTGTGATATGAGCAGAGTTAATTGACTTCCCGTAACAAAGGGCTCTTCCACTGTTGTTCTGCAGCCTTATTATTGGGTGAGCTCACAGCTTGATAGTACGAGGTGAATGTCATGCTTTCCTTGGGCCGATCAATCCAGGCGATCAGATATCAGACACCTGAGGGATTGCTCTAACCACAGATCACTTGCGCGCAAAACTCCTGCAGGCACGCACACAATCCAAACACGTTGTCAACTATACTGCATGTTGCACGCACGCAGCTGAGAAAAATCCACAAGCACGAACTAAACCACATTTGGGGCCAAGGACGAGAGCTTGTCAGCAAACAGACACGCTGAGCTGAAAGCTTTTTCTTCTGAAACATTCTGTCTTTCTCCAATTTCAGCCTATTATATTATCTGCATGTCAGCTTGATGGGACGACTCCCACGTTGATAAGACCCTCTGTTCAACTGTAACTGCTGCACTTGTCACATCCTCTGCGACTGAATATTGCGAATACCTCTTTCAAGGTCACAGTCATTGGTTTTCACTCAAAGGTAGCAGGAGCCAGACGTGCAACTCCCACTACGTAGATGTCTTTGCTTGATTTCTAATTGCCTCCAAGAGAGGCTGTGGCCAGTGGGGGGACACTGGTACAGCCAAGTACGAGTTTGTATTAGCCTGTGTAAGTCATTCAAAACACAATCAGTGATGGTAAACATGCAGTTCGTCCTCCCTGGGAGTGTTGATGACAATCATTTTGTTAGCAGATCATCAGCCTCTAACCAAGAGGGATAACAGCAACTGCCTTGTAAACCTCAGAGAGAGTGTTGTTTACAAAGATAGCATGAACCACAGTATATGTACTGCTTTGAATACACACTAGGCTCTAGGATGGCGCTCACTGTGGAGACTGACTGCCTCATTCGTCTAAATAACACTATTGTCATTCTCCTTTCCATTGCTCCGATCCGTCAGGGGTTGGTTTCAAGGCAGCCAGCAGTTCTTTTTTTTTTTTTTTTTTTTTTACCCTTCCAGCTTTGTCAATATATTCAGCAATAATACATGAGCCAAGCATATGCCTCTGAATCTGTATCTCACCTTTTCTTCGACTATCTCTTTGATTCTTTCTCATCCTCATTGTAAAACGTAAGGCCGTCTTTTCAACTTTGACCACTTCATTATCTCCCTTCACCAAGCTTTTCTCCCCATAACTCTCATTTGCGCTTCTCTCCTCCAAGCTGACAATACTCCTCAGCGTTTCTGCCATTAGCAAAGAGTTTCCCTTCGACACTGCCATGACTTCTCATTTCCAACTGAACAAATACTCCTATTAGTCATATATCATTCTCTTCTGTATTTTCTGCCCTAGCTTTACTTTTTCTTGTCCTTCTACAAGGGATTCTTCAAAAAGACGTTGGAGTGCTGAACAGACCCCAGGCTTTCATTATAGCGCACCCTAATGCACACAGGAAAGCTACAGTGGATAGACTTGTTTTCCCCACTCAGTTGTAGTGCTAATCTGCCTGGGAAATCGCATAAAGCAGAACAGCTCTTATGTTTCATTTGATTAAAAGAAACATGACTAATAGTTTGTGCAGGGGAGTTGCTATCATTAAATGGCAAAGCTGACTCCGACTGGAGCTGTTCTGAGAATTCAGCCTCAGGTCAACATAGATGACACATTTATTGGACAGTCCTGTTAAAACGCACTCAGGCTAGCTCTTAAGACCGATATTAGGGTTAATTTCCTTGGGTTTTCCAGATAATTTGCTGGTCAGGGAAATACTGGTGAAAAAGAAGCGCTGCAGAGATCCCGCCTGCTAAATCAATCCCGATCTAAGTATGTCCTTTTAACTCTCTTCTGCCTGCACATACTGGTTTAATCAAATCAAAATCCATCATGGGGATAACATTATGTGCTCATTTGCACAACGGCAAAGCATTCCCGTCACGGATATATGCTAAAATCAATGACTAAAACCTCACTCTAGCTCAGACCTACCCATTTAAAAAGTTTGAATTTCATTTATAGAAGAAATCAAATTAAAGTTTTGTTAAAAGTCTCACCAATAGAGGAAAAAATATATAAAAGCACCTTCTGCTCAAGCACAAAAGTAGTGTGAAAAACCAGGTAAAGTCATTCAATCTGAACTCTGGGATTCTGTCACACAGTCAAACACAATTACACTGGATAGAGAATAAAAGGGTAGATAGTTTTGGAGTGTTTGCAAGATGCATAATTTTTACTTTCCCTCATTATCCCTCATTGCTTTCCCTCTGAGGAGAACTGGGCTTAGGAATTCAATCAGCTTTGGACAACCAAAGCTGTATGTGATCCAGCTCTGCCTTGGTGTCTGTGTCTTGCGTACACAAGTGAGAAGAAGACAACAAAAAAGATCAAACAAAGCCAAGAGATAGAAGGAGTGGAAAAAAAGACATTAAACCAACAGAGTATAACATATAATGCAGTGTTCTATCAAAAAAGCCGAACAGGCCCTGGCTCGGCGCATATAAATTACTCTTTAAAGATATAGAAACAAAATTAAACCTACAAAACTTCTTTATAAGACTGTGTCTTTTTGCCATCTGGCTCAAGCGCTTCAATCTCTGTAACACCTTTATACTGCCATCTGAACACAAACGAGTGCTAGTGGTATTGATCCAGGCGTATACTCCTTTTATTATCTTTTCCCCCCAACCAAAGGCATCTATCCCCTTTGATAGAACCACTGTCGTAGAAAAGCATAAATTCTCAAGCCCATTTGCTGTGAGGGGGCGGATAAATGGATGTGAAATCATGCCATGAAAAGCCAACATGGCATGGTAGGGAATTTTATCCTGAGCTCATTAGTTAAAGCATGTTTTCTCCTTTGCTTGTAGCGGTGCACAATATCATATATTTTCCGTGTGGTTCCCAGATTATTTGCCTTTTAAAAGATGGCTTTTTATCAGAACTGTTTGGTTGAAACTTTTTGTCTTGCATGCATATTCTTTGGCAAACTAGCGTGGGAGAAATCAAGCTTGGCTTTTAGCTTGTCAGACAAACAGAGAGCCAAAGAGGGCATGAGGAAGAGGGTCCTGAAGTCTCCCCATGCTTTGTGACAAGAGGGCAGCTGTGTGTCAGGGAGACCAGGGTAAATAGGACTGTGTGGAGTCACAGAGCTTCCCTGATCAAAGGCCTCTCTCTCAGCTTGCTGTCCGTTTCTAACATCCTCTCTGTTGCTTCTCTGCCCAGTTTTCCTGGCTGGACAACTGAGTGGCGGTGGCACCGGACTAATGTGGATGGAGGATGGCCCAAAAAGCATCACCTAAAGACGGCATCACACTGTTACATGTAATCAGTTTGTGTGAGAATCTGAAGGTGCTGCAGGTTGGAATTCTTAATCCCAGCTACCCCGTGCTGCCTCTAAGATCCAGTTTTCTTTTAAGTTTCGAAGAAAAAGCTGCAAAGTTAAAAGACTGTCCAGCAGGGGACGCAGCCCCTGTTGTTTTCTTTGAATGTTTCTCCACACCTGCTCACACACCTCCATCTCTTCTCTCCTCTATGTCTGAAAAACCTGCACACGAGGGAAAAAAAGCCCTGCAGTGCATTGTTTCAACACGAATGCTAATAAGATTCACAACAAGGAGGAATTTTATCTTAGATTTTCTTTCCTCGTGAATGTGCCAGGCTCCTGTATGCATATATTAAATAACATTACACGGATAACCATGGATAGGTACATGTGTGTGCTTTTGCATCGGTATGTTCAAGGAGAAAAACATGCATGAAAAGTCCTGTTCTTCTACCTTTCTAGCAAATGAGTTTCCAGGTGCTTTTACCACCTCCTCCATGTCTTTGTGTGTATTTCACCAGCGCTCCAATTAGTAGACTTACACTCTGCTCCTGTTCCAGCTCGGGCCTGGTGTGCATATCTTACCCTCTTTCCCACATGGTGGGATCGAAGTGAGCTGATGCGTGACTGCTCATGATTGAGCCCCCTTTAGCTAACAGGTGCTTTCATCTCTGCAAACCTTTACTGGCACCTCACACTTATGGCCCCTACAAAAGGTATAAAAGATGAGCAAATGTATAAATTATCTGATCATAAAGAGAGACGTAGCGTGAAATCCTAGAGTGAATGAAAATTGAAAGTAGACTACCTACATGATACAGAAAAAAGGTTTGGTTCCTCGAATTTCTGCAGGCAATCCTTGGTGACCTCCAGCTCAGCTGGCACGTTATCAGTCAGAAGACATGAAATTGACACTGAATTTTGTTTATAAGTCACCTTACTTTGAATGATCTTACCGTGTAGTCATTTAGATGGAACTGAACCATCTTTTAGGCTGTAATTCAGAAAGGCCCAGTCCACTTGGATTTGTTTTCTGGTGAAAAGAATTATGCTCATTTTTGGCTTGATATATACCAAAGTAAACAAAAATCAAATATTACTCCAATGCAGTGTCAAAGTTTATTTTCTTCACTGGCTCATATAAAATATTGGCGTAATCTCACAATGAAGGCAATGCCTCAGTGATATAGCTCCTATTGCATGAATGATTGGCTTTCAGCATGTTGTGGTCATGATGTCAACAGCCACCAGTCTTAAGTCCCAGGCCTCAAGTAAGAGATGGTTTATTTAAATGCTTCCCATTATTACCTTTTCCTCAGTCTAATCCCATTTCTGCTTAAAGTGATTTCTATCATTTTTAAGTTGGTCCTACTCAGCACAGTATTAATGCCTAATAAAAGCAATGAAATAATTGATAATCCTTTAATATCCTTTAATATCCTGGATTGTAAAACTTAGGTATTGTATGTCTAGACCAGATTTATATATTAAACAAGGCTGATTATACAAATGTTTTATGATGATGTTGTCAGATCCAAGAAGAAATATTTATAGACACTAGATTGATTATTTCATTATTTGAAAGTAGGCGGTTTAATTTCAATTTCCGCCGTGTACATGACATAAACATAACAAAAACCCTGCACCTTCCACTTAAGTGTTAGTCATTTGTAAGTCAGTTTGATTAAAGGATCAGCTACATAAATTTACAGTAAACAAGGGGTTCTGGAGTTTAGGAGCAGCCATTTCTATGGAAAATCATTCCTTTTTAATGCAGCTTTAATCAGCTATGAAAAAAAACCTGATCTAAAAGGGGGGAGAAACACTAGTCTTTAACTAGCAAGAGTTTTGAGGGTATTTAGTCTATACTCTATTCCTTCTTTAAAATAATCCGGAAACAATCGAAAAGCACCGTCATTCATCAAGAAGATAAATCTTGGCTTATAATTAGACGGAGTAGAGAGCGGGAGTCTCAATAAATCTTCCTAGATAGCTGGCTAGTAGCAGGACAAGGTTTAAGAACTCCCTCACTGTGTCCTCGTCCTTATCACTCTTTCCACTTCGCTACAGCATCCTCCTCCAGGTTTTGCCTTCGACTTCCCCGCAAATCACAGTCTTTGCACCTGTAACCCCTGGGTGAAGTATGATTACAGCTTCCAAGGGGGAAATTGGACATGAGAGTTTGGCCCTGACCTCCTTTGCACATCTCCATCTTCTTCTATTATGCATATGAGGTGGAATGGCGAAACAACAGCTTAACAGTGGCGTACACCCGCGGAATTACAAAGGTGAGTAAACGGGATGAATATTTCCTGGATGGAGGACATCGAAACCAAGCGTCGTGTTGAGACGCGCACCTGCGCTTTCTCATTTATAAATACATGGAACGCGCTGCCTCCCCTCTGCTCCCAAAACCCCATCATCCGAAGCTCAAAGGCCAAATGACAGATGATGAAGCCTGATTCTCAGCATGCTGCATCTCCCACAGAGTAAGCCACAAACTCAGTTTTCTCACAAGAAAAACCTGTAAAGAAATCCCGAGCATCCCCAGTCCTACTGTCGGCAAACAGCAGAGCAGAGACAGAGAAAAAAGGAAACAGCAAGGAGAAATTGGGGTTAAGGGCACACACACAAACACACACACACACACACACAGACGCACACACACACACACACACACACACACACACACACAATAGAGGAAAAGATGTGATGGATTGAGAAGAAGAGTATGGGTGGTTTGAAAAGAGACAAGCTATCGTAGCAGTAGGGGGAGGGCAGAGAGAAGAGGGGAGGAGGGGGGGACACAAAAAAAGCGACACACTTTCCTAGCTTATTTACACGTAGCTGCCGGTATGACAGGTAATTTGGGCAAATTCTCCACAGAGCTTGCAGCAGACGGCGAGGGGATAAAGACGAAAGGAGAGAGCAAAAGAGAGAAAAAAGGGAAAGGAGGAGAGAGGGAGGGAACGAGAGAACAAGGACTGAAGGAGACGTGCGCAGACTACCTGACACGGTCTGAGTTGGGTCTGAGAGCAAGATAGCAAATGAGTTTCCAGATTCCAATCAGAGGAGAGGAGAGGAGAGGAGAGGGACAACAGGAGGGGGCGAGGAGCTGGAAACATGAGGGTGTGTTCGGAGGAGGCGGAAGAGGGTAAAACACAGGCAGGAGTCATCCTGTTGACAGAGTCTGATCATTTTATCTATCTTCAGCTCCGAGGAGATATCAAAAGCACTTTTTAATTCAATTTCTCTTTTCCTGTTGAGGCTGTAAGATCAAGCAGGAGGCAGGAATGACTGAGGCACAAGGAATCAGGGAAAAAATATATCAAGATGTCCCAATTTATCCAGGCTGTGATTTATTCACTTGTTTGTATAACTTGTGCTTTGTGTGTCTGTGTAAGTGCAGGTATGTGTAAGCGACTGTGTGCATGCGAGCATTTGTATGGCTGCACTTTCAGGCAAAGCGCGTCTGTATTTATAGAAAGCTCATGTTCTCATTCAGCGCATGGCTGTCTGTCAGAGCTCAGAGCCAATTAGAAAATACTTGTTAATGGAAGTGAAGCTCACACCCCTGCTACCGCTGTGTGGCCGAACTATTTTCATCATCACAGTGACTGCAATCGAGCTGTGGATGACTAAGATAAGGTGTGTGTACCTGTGGATGGGTGTCCGCTGTGGGCTGAAACGGACCCTTCACTGGCTTCTTTACTTCTTGTGGTGACTCATGCTTAGGAGGAGGAGCACTTATCCAGCGGTGACCTTTTCACCCTGCAGATCAGCATTTTGTGCTCAGACCCTTAGGCATCACAGACGTGACCTGTCCTTCTCTTGGCACACACATAAGTGCAGACGAAGCCATGGGCACGTGTTGCATGCACATCTGTGAACACTCTGCTTCATGTCCACATCTACTCTCTTCCCAGTACTAGTTTACTCCCAGGATTCCAAATTCACTCTGAGCCACACTCAGAATAGCCTTGGTTAATCGAAGCACAAGTGTCCATGTGTGCATGACAGCTTTGTGCACGTGCACTTTTAATGATCTATATATACACAATCAATCCTTCCATGTCAAGAGCCTGCACCCCTGTTGAATACCATCTGCAGCCCAAACAGCTCCATGCAGGGAGGCACATCCACGGCTTAATGCAATATCACAGTTTTCAACACAGTCAGAGTGGAGGAGCAACATAAGTCCGGCATAAGAAGAACAGATGGGTTGAGAGAGGAACACACCGAGGTGCAGAAAGAGACCTATTATGAGAAATGGAAATAAAGAACACACGCACAGACACAGAAGAAGTGGTAGCAAGGGTAACTTAAGCCCGTTTTATACTCATGCAGCATCTGCAGCTGGTCGAATACACCGTAACGGCAGTAAGCTCTGCGTTTGTTCAGAGGGGCTCGACATGCACGTCTTCGGACCTGATGTACATCCCAGCTACAGCTACACCGAAGTAGTCCCTCGTGATTCGTTAGATTTATATTGTTTCCTGTAAGTTTACTCTTCTGGCACATTGATAATTTGCAGCATCAAATCAGGATTTATGTGCACAGTTAGCAGGATGGGCTATGCAGCTCGGTCTACTAACAGCCCCCCATAAAGACTGATCGCTACATGTAATCTTTAGGTAGTAAACTTGTTTTGTTGAACCATCGAAAAAAGTCAGTACTGTGGAGTTTGCAGGCTTATACTGTCTCCACTGTTACCTGCAGAAACTGCAACACACACTGCCTCTGCATCAGCTACGCTACGCATATGGTGCTAGCGGCATATTCCAAAAGATGGTGCACAAACACGCAAAGACAAAAGGATGGGTTGGATGATGTTGGGATGAAGAATGAAAGTAATGAAATGAAATCAAAGTGAGAAAAAGGATTACCTCCTTTGCTTCAGTGGAGTCTGTAATTATAGTGGAAAACACTGTGACTTGCTGTGACAACAAAGTACAACTGTGCTGCGAAGAACTGAGTGTGATGCCGAGAATTAACAGCAGTGATGAAGATGGAGATAACAGAGAGATGATGGGGAGGAAAGATTCTGCTGATTATCAGTGTTGATGATAACAGTGCTGGTGGTTATCAAAATGAAGGTGGTGAGGATCAAATGTGGAATAATGTCTTGATGATGTGACAAAAAAGATGACTTGATTAAAATTGCTACTGATGCCTGTGATGATAGCGCTATTTGTTAGCACAGTTTCAATCACAGATACCAGATTTCACGTATTCTGATATTATTCATGACCGTGATCCAAGAAGCTGTTATTCATCATGCTTTGTCTTTTGGCTGTTTATCTTCTTGATACTTTTTACATTCAATAACATAGTCTCTTAAATGACTTCATAAATATTGAACTGCCAGTACAGCCATGGGGGATTGACATTGGTGTCACTAACTTGCTTTTATTTTAAATTAACTACTAACACTAAAACTCCAATAAGGTCTTTGCATGGTTCATTTATACCTAGTAAAGAAATGCTTTTAAGCTTTTCCACCTCCTTCCCCTTCAGCAGATGAAGATACTACCCAACTCTTGTCAGCCATACTAATGAGCTGACCACTCTCCAGGCAGAGGCCAAGCACCATCATAAACAAGTTATTGCAGCTGCCTTTAATATATTTACAAATCGAACAATTTAAATGAATCATAATGCCATCTTGTGGTCAAACTCTGAGCAATTCCTCTTTTACAGTGTACCTGAGGAAGGATCTTAATGAGGGTTGGATTTACTGATAATGGCCGGGTTTCCCAAATTCAGTTGAGAAGATCTTAGCGCTAAGATCTTCTTAAGACATTCTTTCAAAGTCTTCTTGAGAAAAACGCGTTTCCCAGATCCGTTCTTTACGTCAAGAAGATCTTAACAAAGAAGGATTTGTAAGAAGACTTCGACCCAGTCTTTCTGGTCTTCTTAACGAGCCATTGCACTAAATCCAGCCACGACAGGGAAAGAAAGAAATACGCTCAGTTTGGAGTTGTGAAACAGCGTAATATGAATATGAATAATGATCTGTTCCATATCTATGGCTTATATTTGTTAGATAGTGGGGAAAAAAAAGAATATATATATTGCACGCATATCGCTTCCAAACAAGCTACAGAATAGACACGTCTATGGTTATAGGCTACTGTATGCACTTGTACACGTCAAGTGGAAGCTGGATGTTTCAGGACGGCTCTTTGAGGCCCAACTCCGGCACACAAGTGCACTGATATCAGATAAAAGATGAACCAAATAAAGAAATAAATCCAGAATTTCAAGGAGGGGCTTATGTTTATAGAGCTCGTCTTGGTAAAGTAAAATCTGTCTAATAGGCCTACAATAAAGACCATCAGACACCATCATTCCGCTTGCTACGATGCAGACAGGACAAGTTTTAAAAAATGACGAACCACAGAGAGACAAACAAGTGACACCACAAATGTCTACAATCATTGCATTTACTATAACTTAACCGCATATACAGCATGTACTGCTGCCGAAACAACATCTAGACAGGGCACATATCCAGACCCCTGACATTACGGTTGTCAGGTCCTGGAAGGTGTCATTTAAGCTCATCTCCATCCGCCACTCTATATGAAGGCGTCTACACGTCATACTCGTATAAGATATCATAGCTGCTTTACAGCATATTCT
>JAVQJG010140177.1:0-10572 GCA_036024015.1 Craterocephalus amniculus
CATCCATCCATCCATCCATCCATCCATCCATCCATCCATCCATCCATCCATCCATCCATCCATCCATCCATCCATCCATCCATCCATCCATCCATCCATCCAACCAACCAACCAACCAACCAAAATGTAAAATGTGCTGATGTTGCTGAGAAACTCTCATTCAGACCCCCACATATAAAGAGCTGATCCCCAAAGACTCCAGCTCTGAACCTACAGGACCCACATGATCAGACACCACAGAAAACCCAGAGGGCAGGGCAAAAAGTTGGCATAAATAAGGCTGCTTCCCAATACATTCACTCAGGATGCAGCTTTTTTTATGGGGCCATTTTTAGGAAAGGTCAGATCAATTAAATCTACATCAGTGCAAGAGCCAGGAAAATTGTGCTATTTTTATTTTAATCAATGATTTATGAAACTAGTTAAGAAAAGTAAAGGTGGACCAGGTGGATGTGCAAAAACAAAGAAATGTAAAAACAATGTGCATTTGCCCTATTGTTACAGCTTAAATGATATACAGTACGGCTTAGATCATTTTGTTATGTAAAGCAAAACTCACATACTAGGCATTTCTAAAGTTTCTCCTTTGAATGCATCTCCCAATAATTACACTTTCAATTATCAAAATAGCTCATCTCGTCTACAACTGGCAGGTTTTCCTAAAACTAATCATGATAATGGAATTTCGTGAGGACTCCTGATCCATACCACTCCACAAAATTAAAACTCTTAGGAAGTCAATTATAATTATACCCCTTGTAGAAACATTGTCTGATTGCCTACAACGAGGAAGAAAAAAAAGAACATTTAGAAAAATAAGATGAATACACTCAAGGATTTTGCGTCTGCTCCTCTGTCTGTCTGCCAGCCCGGCACAGAAAGGCCCAGATCCTTTCTGTAAGCTCCTAATTGTCTCTCATTGTTCTGCTGGACTTTGAACTCTGAGGGGTAATAGATGACACCCTGGGCTGCTGTTTGTGCTGTGTGTGTATGGATGTAGGTGTGTGTGTAGGATGGGGTAAAGCCTCAGGTCCTGATGGTACAAAAGGAAGAGGCTTAAGGTGTCAAGACCCTGACACCAAAAACACACAAAGGCAAACATGTGTGGCCTGATGGAACATGAAAACATGAGACACACATGCAGGCTGAAGGATTTGTGTGAAAATAATCTCACAACCATACAAGTAAACGCATCGAGAAGCAGTTTCCAGCTTTCTTTGTTTTTTTCCTGTTGTCGTTTTTTCACAACAGGAACACAACCTTCATCCCAGGTTTTGTCCACCTGTCTTTCTTCTTGGGAAGATTTTCTGAGGCATAATATGTCTATAAAGTTTCTTTCTAGGGTATTTGTCAGGGGGAACTGCACATTTTATGTAAAGCAGAAAACAGGTGTACAAGATATATCCGATACATCAGATTTACTACAACTGTTATTTATTCCAGGTTGCCCCACAGATTAAGGAAAAAATTATGATGGTGTCATAATAATTTTAGGATTCAAAAGTCAGACACTTGAGCTTTAACTCTTAATTTGACTGAGGGTACATTGCATCTTATCTACAGAGAGAAAATTTATCTTAAAAACAATTTACTGGATCTCAAAGTCATTAAACAACAAATTTATGAAGTTTTGAACATAAAAAGCTAATGAAGGTTGTTTAGACAAGTTTGCAAGTTGACAATGTTTTACAGCTTTACATAGCCTTCATCTGCATTTGTTTTTGAGTGCAATAATATAATACATGTAACAACTAATATCTAAATACATGTTTTATTTATTCACGTATTATTGAATTGTCACATTCACATATAAATACAGCATTAAAGAGGAGGTGTTACATATATTTTAACTGTCTCTATGTGTGATTGCAGTTGTTAGTGAGAGGCCTGATGCTCCGGCAGGAATCTGAATATAAATGAACTGACAGGTCAGGACTAATGTGGCATCAGGGAAAAGCCAGGCTAAGATTCTCTGCATTGTAAAAGCCTTCTTTACCCACAGGGTTGGATTTATTTTTATACACTGGTGGTATAGATCCAGAAGAAGTGGAAAAAATCTGCATCCTTTCTCTGGTTACCGCTTGTTGTTTTTATACAGATCAGGTAGATTCAGACCAGATTTGATCAGGTAACGCAGCATAACTTTTGTTGAAAAAAACATAAATACACACAGAAAGGCATTACGTTGCTTTGTTGGATGTTGGTGGCATCAACGCTGTCTAACAAAGGTGAAAGAATCTTCACCGAAATACTGGTACCTTTTCTTCGTCTTTCTTCATCTAACTGAAGGAAGTTCTGACTCATCCGATCTTTTATTTCATCAGTGTTAGGATTAGGTTATAGTCTCCTGGTGAGGTGGTTATGTAAATTTGTGTGTAATGTTAATGACTGAACTTAGTATTTTTTTTCTTAACCTGCCAGAAAAACCACAGAACAGCTTGTTGTATGCTGAAGGAAATAGTAAGACACATTAATATAAATTGCACAGTGCTAATGTTTTCCATGGTAATTAAAGTTGATGTCTTGTGACCACAATAAAAATCTCCCAACAAAGGATTGTCTGCCAATCTTCCTCCATGAAAAATGACTAATATTTCACGGCAAGTCGGAACAGGAGAAAAATGTCTTTATACCAGACTTTTGCACTATTATAAACATGCAAAGTCATTTAAAGAAATATTAAAGCAGATCACATCTGTCTAAATTGAATCTACTGGGAAATGAGATTACTACAGGATGACTTCAATAAAATCAGACATATTTACATGACTTTGTCAGATCTTATACACTTTCTAATGACTAATTACCTTCTATGTACTGTATTACATGACTTTTACTGTCATACTCACAGTGTTTCCTGAATATGTTTGGAGTTGTGTTAGTATGAATAATTAATTAAGGTTTTATTTTTAAGTTAGCTGTTTTAAGTGGAAATTGGAACAAAGAAGATGTCTCACTTTCCTTTCGTCAGCCAGACACAGGAAATCTACAGTACTGTACTGCTAGAAATGAAAAGTACAGGCCTTTTTTACATACATGGCAGTCAGTGAGTGAGAGCAGTTCTTTGTTGTTACTAGCCGGTTGTTACATTTGAACTTGGCCCATAGCAGGGAACCTCAATTAGGACCCTTAAGAGATGAGTCTGTAAAATAAACTGGACTCATCAGACATGCCTGCTCAGTGTTTCTTAGACTAATGGTTGGAACAGAGTCAGACTTTATGATTAGTTCAGTGGCTTACTGAAAAGTAAAGATTGTAGCTATTAGTCCTCTCTTGTCATCCACATGAACGGAACCACTTCTGTCATAGTTGATAATCTTTTTCTACGTTTCCAGAATCTCATTTCATGCTATCACCGTCATAAACAGAAGTTGCATTCTTCTGTGCCATCGGCAGTTTTAAATGGCAAACCAGACGTTCTTTGGTGGTGCACAGGCTTATCTGTCCAAATTGGTTTTATTGCTCTGCACCCATGAAGGTATCGAGTACATAAAGCATGCCTGGTGTGGCTTGCATGGAGGTCACTCCTGCTACGCATTTTTCACCATTGGCCAAAAAACAATAAACCAAGTACTTTCTTAACTCTTTGTCTTCAGCCTCCATCTGATGTTGCTGCCTAATGAGTTGGGTCATGGCACAGATTGTGATAACTGAAAAAGCTAAAAAACAAAATCTGTGATGTTAATCTATCTAGACCTGACTTTGACCAAGAACAAACAAATTAATAACAAACAAGTAAAACCAGAAATGTCATCTTCACCGGCGAAAACAGCATCACCTGTAACAATGTTTGCTCACTGCGATCCATAAGTCTCAGCTTTTACGATGTCTATCTATGTCTTAGGAAAATCCAATTGGAAAAAGAGGATGGAATGAAAAGGAGCCGGTCTATCTCCTTGCTTTGGGTCCACATGGCAGCTGCCATATTTGTGGCACCAGTTTTACTACAGTGTCTCTCAATGGACAAACAATTCTGTGTGAAGGGAGAACCTCTGAGCTTTAAGACACCAGTAGCAGCTTGGTTTGGTAGGTGTTGGAGCACCGTTCAAGGTAAACTGTAGTTTAAATACATCATCTCAGCATGTAGCCAACAATTAGAGCTTTTCTCGCTCTGACATTCCTGTACTATCATCCATATTTATCTCCGTCCCTCCATCTGCCACCATCTTTCTCTTGGTCTCAGGGGACTCAGGAAATCACACGGCTGAGGATGGCGGCGTCACAGGGGCTGCGAGGCTCAGAGGAGCCTGAGTGGATTTAAGGTCACACCCAGTGTGTGAAATTAACACCAGCCTGCTACAAGTTATCCACAAATGGTCTCCAGCCTTCTGACAGCGTTCTCTTTTGAAGAGGTTAACATCATACTCTGTCCATCTTCTGTCTTAGGAACTATGTTGAGGCACGACAACTTGAGTGAAAAAATTCATAAAATCCCTCTCTAATGAAAATTAAATTTTATATGAAAACACTGATGTTGTCCTGGATTTATTCAGACCCGGTCTTATTTTCAGTGCTGAGCCTTATCCTTTCAGTTATTGCACCATACAGCAGTTTATTCTGTTAGGCACAATTTATTTCTAAGAAGAGATAAAAAGATAAAACTGGTATGACTGGTTTGTCTAAACTATGATCGTTTAGATATTTCATCCAACAACATTTAAAGGAAGTGATGACTCTAATGGAAATCTTTTAATAATTTGTGACTGTTGTTAGTGTTTCCTGCTGGATTCACACCCAGATACACACCCCGCTGGTTACCAGGAACCAGCAACAAAACTGGACACACACAGAGCACACACTCCCTGCGGTGAGCGTGTGCAAGCTTCCACATGTAAATGCATGAATAAAGAGTCAGATGTAACTATCCGCACACACATTAAGACTTTGTACCTGAGTCGTGTCATCAAAGCTCACCCTGAGGTTAACCCTAATCTCCCCCTCTTCCAGCCTCTTTCTTTTTGGGTGGGGGGCACCCTGGCGTCACCCGTCTGTCTGTGAGGATGACAAAGCAATGAGGTGGGAGTCCTCTCGCCTCTCTGAAGAAGGATGGGATCCCAATGTGCCGGGGGCCAACCTCGTCCTCTCACACACACTCTGATGCATTGAGGGGCTACAGGGACCAGTCCTCTTAATGACAATGCACACTTGACATACTTGTGGCCAGTTTGATGAAAGGCTGCTGAAATATTTGTCTACTTTTTTTATTCTAGTACATTTTTTTCTCTCCTATGCTTCTTCTGCTTCTGCCCCTTTCTTCTCTCCATTCAGGCCCTCCCTTCATGCCAAACCTCCGTGCTTTGATACACTTCATTTAGCATGTCAGCAGTGCTGACACATGCACCCATTCATCCACCCTACTTTGTTAGAAGTGTATTCCAAATCAAGCAGGAACAAGCACAGCCCTTTGCTTTGTATTGAACATTTTCTGCCCAATAAAGCCCCCAGACATTTAACTGCCTGAATATTTGGTCTTTTCAAAAGGATTCCTTCTTGAAGATCCCTTATACAAAAGTATATAATACTGAAAGTATATAATTTGCAACATGTTTTTTCAGAAAGATCCCATCCTGTCGGAGGGGCAGGGTCTTTTATCTCTGGGGGTGTCCTGAGTGGCTCTCTTGTCTGGGTCAGAGCATGCAATGGCACAAAGATGACTGACAGAGTTACGTGTGGATGAGTGGCAGCAGGGTTGACAGCGATGTTTCAGACAAATCCTTTTCTATCTGGCCCAGAATCCTCTGGGGCTACTCAGTGAGCTGCAGTGAATCACCTTGAGCTTAATGATTCGCAGATACAGAGAGCGTAGAGGGCTGGAACCTCCAGGGCCGGAGTTTATCTGCTGGACCTGACCCTTTGATCTGGTACATAGATTAACCCTGCACACAAAGAGAGGCAACCTTCATGTGTGTGTGTGTAGAAGAAGTGACCGAGATCTTGTAAACATGTATCTGGTGTGTGTGAATATGTGTGTGGAGATGCTGAAGTGTTAAATAACCTTCGTATAACCCTAAGACCCTGGCCAGACCAATAAAAGCAGTTTACAGCTGACCAGTGATGCATTACCTGCCCTTGTTGTTCCATTCCCAGGAGGAACCCACTGTCACGTCAGTCTGTTGCCCATCAGGTGAACACTTTATCTGTATGTCTGCAGTAACATATTTTAGTTAATTCGTAGCAGGGTTAAGGGATAACAGTGTCAAGAACCCACTGATTCTTTCCCAGAACGATATGGCTGCTTATATAACTAGCTGAGATAAAATGTAAAAAAACTTGCATGAAATATCATATGTAACTGAAAATGATTTGTAAAAAGTTAAATATCTTAGAAAATTTAATTAGAATTAGAAAATTAAATTACAATGATGAAACTGAAACACAGTTTGTGTTTGGTTTATTGTTTTTAGTTTTGAATCGGATGCCGAGGCAAAAAGAGAAGAATTGCATCCTTCCAACTGTCATGAAAGCTCTGCATGAAAAACAGACACATTTCTGTGGTGGAAATCACTGCTAGAGCACAACTGCAGTACATATGCCAGAAAAATCTGGTTCTCTGGACTTGAACTTATCTAAAATACTCACCAAGAAATCAAGGTGTAAGGACAGTTCCATAAGGTGCAAATGCTTTCTCCTGGTAGGAGGTACATTTTTTTTGGGAATTTGTCACATTTTGCACCTTATTTTTTATCTATGAGAGAAGGCTTTTGCACCCTGATGGGGACAAATGTGCATTCTGGTAGAGAAATGTTTCCACTGGAATCAGCCAAGCATCAGTTGACCTAATATAAATGTTGAAGAGTGTAGGAGGAACCTGGAGAAAATCCACGGAGGCACTTTGAGATCAAACTCCAGCCAATATCTGAAAGAGTAACTTTATGGTTGCAAAGCAAACCCTAACCTGGAGTTTAATCTGTCTATTTGCACGTCTGTATCTTCAGTTATCACTGAGGATTTTGTACATTTTAGCATTTTAGCACTGGTAAACAGTTTCATAATATTATTTCTGGACCTTATTTTTCTGAGAACTGTACCTTTTTTATACATAAATCCCTATCTCTGTGTTTCATAGACTATTGTTAATATGGTAACGTGTGCTATGATGAATCAAACATTTTTTTAAGAACAACACAGCTAGAAATGAATATTATATGTTACAAATTAAACTATAATACAGTTATAGTGAATTAAAATCCAGCTTGAAATGTGGTACGAGATGATTAGATTATTTATTGCCCTGAGGCTATTTGTGCCACTTGCACTCTTACAAAAAATAAAATAAAATAAATATGGCTTTTTAAAAATGAATTTAACTTACTGTAATTTTTAGAGTGTCTTGAGTTAAGCAGTTACACATAGCACTGTATTTTATTCTTGGGTCAATTATTTATAATAATGATAATGATTATGATAAACAGCAAAGCAAAAAAAGAGCTCTGTGGTTTTGACCCAGTATAAGGAAGCGTTCACATCTCATGTGCACCATATGCCGTGTCTTGTTCTTGCTTGGGTTGACAGGGTTTTTATCGCAGTCACATCTTTGCTGTTGTTTCATGGCTGCTTGTGTTCAGAAAACACGTTGAACTGAAAACGGCGCATGCACAAACCTTGTGTTGCCACGTGTAAGTTTTGCTGTGATGTAAGGAAATAGCAAAGCCAGTTGGTGCCTTAAAATCATTCAGATTTCCACCTAAAATGGGGTTTTAACAGATAAAACACTTGTGGGGCAACAACTTTTACTGGAGCCTTGTATATGTAGCAGGACCATTTTATATATAGTCTCATCTGCTACTCCAAAAATAAATTGCCAAAGTACCTGGTCAGAAAAAAGTATTTACTGGATCTATAGGTACGATTGTGGCATGGAACCACTGACACTCAATCTGGTCTTACTTGAGCCACAATCCAGCAGGTTTTCCATGTATCCAACACATACACACACTATAATTAATGAATCCTTGTGCAGAATTCGGTCTGTTTAATTTGATGCAGGTGTGTTGAAGCAGGAATACATAGAAAAACCTTCTGCACTGCAGGCCTTGTAGGACCGAACTGAGTATCACTGTCAACAATCCTAGCTTTCCAGTGGTGTTTAACATGTGTAGGTACTTGGAAATGAGACTGAGTTACACAAATTTATTCATAATGTCCCACAAATTCAACATTTGTTTCTAACTGGTTCGACAATAAGAAATTTGTGTGACTACATTGTATGTATTGTTCATATTATCCAAAACTATAATAAAAATCTGGGTAAAACTCCACTTTTCATTTTGAATAGTTCCAACAGGCCAAAGTGTTGGAAAATCAGTCATGGACGTTTTTGTTGTTGCTCAGTAGGGACACTTAGAAAAGAAAATCAACTTTCCACTCAATGTATCTCATGATTATAATGTTTCTAATGACTTGAAATCCTTTCCAATAGTGCCACCCCCAGGACAAACTAAAGCTAATTGGAACTCTAACAGCACTGTGCACTTTGTTTGCACACTTGCTTTTCCAAACCTCTAAGTGACTATGCACAGGAAACGTTTTCCTCTGGTTAAATAACATTTGCTAAAATTATAGAAATGTATCTACAGTCAACAAAGTTTCTTGGTGGACATTCAGACTCAATATTTCTTCCACTGAAAGCCAAAATTCCTCAGAGAACAGCACTGGTTTTGCTTTATTGCACTTTAATGAAACTCTGTTCCGGTTTGACTGCTCACCAAGCTGGATGAGGACATTGCAGCGGCCACCCACCGCTGCACATGCATCACGCAGGAACACCTCACCGTCCATGTTTGCCTGCTGATGACAGATGGAAGCAAAACAGGGAGAAAATACACTGATATTAAGCTAGCATCTAATGACTCGTTTAAATGAATCGTTGAACGTGTCTCACTCTGACTAAACTCCCCTCCTGGGAGCAAAAGTTTCTAAAATGCTCTTCTTCTCAGACAGATAAAAAAAAAAACTTAATAGAAAAAGCTCAAGATAAAAATCGGCTCTTCTTACTGAAATAATATTTTGATATGGATGCAGTTTAGAAGTCAGAGAGGGGTGACGGATGCAACCAAATACAGACCTTTGATGTTTTTAGACTGCCCTGACATTACATGGACAGATTTCAGCTGTAGTGTACAAGAGAACTGGACATTATTACCATACGGCAAATACGCCTTATTGAAATGAGTGTTACAGGCGGTGAGAATGTAACAATATACAAGTAATGATGCTGTCTCATGATTTTCAGCCTCTAAACCAACAATTCCCCCTTTTTAAAAAAAAGAATAATTTAGCTTTTCACTCGTCTTTGAAACACATTTCTTGGTTCAAAAATTCAAATCTTTGATGTCTTTCTTCATCCATTTTCTGGTGTTGAGTTTGTGCAAACTCTTGTTTTGAGTGACTTAGTTGACTGAACTCTCCCATGATGATAAGAGAAACAAATGACAAATATTTGTCATTTTTACATTATTTCATTTTATAGCTGAGGACCTTTAGCATGTGTGAGATCCATAAACAGCTACAACAGCTCGGCACCCTTTCCTCATGCTGGTTACCAGTCTGGTCACATTTTGCTGTGGGATAGCATCCCATTCTTCAACTGAGAGTTGTACTGTAGAAGTTCAACATTTGTACAGCATGGCCGAGCTGTTCCTACAAGTGTTCCGGTGGGTTGTGATCCTTTCTTCCTCTCCATTTCCAAATAAGCTCCAGCCACTAGTGGATCCAGTTTATCATTCTGATACGTCTGTCTGCCAGTCATACAGCTGTGACTGACACATCTGGCAGGACTTGGATCCCAACACAAGAGTGAATACCAGCAGGAGAATCTTTTCTCTATGTCCTGCTGTGTTGTCTCATCGTTAACATGACTAATCACAATTTCCAGCGACATAATGCAACACTCGTTGGTATTATTACCAGAAGAAATCAACCAAACACAAACTAATTCCCTTCCTCTTTGTGCTGTGCTTAGTTTTACTTTCATAGTGTAGTTTTGTTAGTAGTTTGTCATTATTGTATGTTGATGGGACAAAGGTGGGCCTGGCCAGGGTTTGAGCCTCAAGACCTCCTGGGTAAGAGTCATGCACTCTGACCAGTTAGCCCAAGATTATCCCAGTAGCCACGGCAAATGTCGGACCTTAGCCGTCAAGTGTCATCTTCCAGTTGTTGCTACCCATTGAGGAAGTTTTGACTCACTTTGTGTCTCGTGTTTGAAGTTGTTTTTCCATCATTGTGGATATCTTGAGAAGTTTTTTTTTGTGGTTGCGCTTAGCTGTTTTGTGTCATTTTGATTGTAATTTTAGTTTCTTGACATCATCTGAATTGCTCTGTATCGGTCCGTCGTGGTGAAGAGGGAGCTGAGCCAGAAGGTGAAGCTCTCGATTTACCGGTCGATCTACGTTCCTACTCTCACCTATGGTCACGAGCTCTGGGTAATGACCGAAAGAACGAGGTCGCGGGTACAAGCGGCAGAAATTGATTTCCTCAGCAGGGTGGCCGGGCTCTCCCTTAGAGATAGGGTGAGGAGCTCGGTCATCTGGGAGAGGCTCGAGGTTGAGCCGCTACTCCTCCGCATCGAGAGGA
>JAVQJG010140192.1:2500-14463 GCA_036024015.1 Craterocephalus amniculus
AAAAGAGTCACTTTTTTCTTTTTTTTGCTTTCCAGAGCCACCATCACCCAAAGTACATGCCATGATTGATTGACAGCTGCTTGACCCTCTTCCCGTCTTTTGCTGCTTAGATTCTAAACATCAGCACACGCTGATCGGTGGCCATTTTTGAAGTGTGGCTATATTTCTGCCCACGACACTGAATGAATTTATGACTGCTGTGAACAACGAAAACCATTGCGTAGTCTGCCAGCAGACAACATTAAGGCGACAAACGTTTTTCGTATTGTTGTTGTTTGTGTCAGTACACCCCCAGTTCTTTATTAATGATGCAGTTTTATAAAAGGGGACCCTTGCTTAGAAAACTGAGGGATGAGATAAAATCTAAACAGCATCAATAGATAACATAAATCCCAGGAACCAAAAGATATAAAATCTGAACCAAACGCACAGACTGTGTCCCTCTATGCCTTCAAGAAAATCTGAGGACCTTCTACCTGGACTTCTGGACCGGACAAGATTTTAATACTTAAAGCTAAAATCAGAGTTTCTGATGGACTAAAGCAAATTTTCCAGAACTTACAGTAAAATTTGCTTCTAATAAAACATTTGATGTCATTTATTTGTGGAAGTCTCTGCAGTATGGATTTGGCCACCTGACCAGTCTGTATCTTTTCTAGCATTTCCAAGATGGCCGACGTGCTCAGCAGCACATTGAGAGCTCCTGGAAGCAGCTGGAGTCGGTAAGTCTTTCTGCAACCTGACAGAAACAGGGCCAATGTTACAGTGATGACGTTTCATTGGATTCTGTTGTTTAGAGTAAACGTCGATTTGAGCGTGACTGTAAGGAGGCGGAGCGAGCGCAACACGTCTCTGACAGGATCGACCTGGACAACAAGACGGATGGAGAGAAGGTACGGCGTCCTGAGCAGCAGAATTCACACCCAGTAGTCTGTTGGTAGGTTTTAATCTGTCCCTGTGGTCATATCTAACTGAGCCGTCTGTGTTTCAGCGCTGCTCGCTGAAGGTAAGATTCCTACCAACACTCGACATTTCACAGAAAACTCCGTCTCTGTTGGCTGGTTTAAAACTCTTTGGTTGCTTTCAGGCTCGACAAACAGCTCAGCAGAAACAACAAGCTGCTGAGGAGTCCAGGAAAGACTATGTGGCCAATTTAGTCCAGTTTAACCAGGATCAGCACCAGCACTACCACACACTGGTACCAGTCATATACCAGGTAAACCACTGACACAAGTTTTATGTATGATGCCATGGTATTTGTCTGTCTTGGGCCAGTCCAGTAGGCTGTAAAATAAGCCCGAACGACCAAATTTACCAAAAAAGAATATTAGGTTTGAATGATCTGGCGTGAGGTTTTCAAAAATGTCAAATGTTGAGACTTTAGAAACCAAAGAGCAGGTGGGTCCGATCAACCGGCCTAGAGATGGGCATTCAATGAAATTGTTTCAGGAGAATTAATAATGGATTATTGATTAATCATTAATATTTCCATACTAAAATTCAATATTTATGATCTTCATTTAAATGAAGTGAAAGAAGAAAAAACTGGTGCGTTTCCTTATATTGATTTTTATGACAAGATGACCGACTCTTGTGGAAGTTAAATGGGATTCATTCAATGGTTACACTGGAAAAACATACACTTACATGCAACTTTAGCACCAGATGCATCGATTAATTGATTAAAATGTATTGTAATTAATTAAAATCTCAAAGATTAAAAGTCCATCAATAAATAAAGATAATAAATGATAAAACAAAATCCTAACGATCGATTAATCATTCGCCAATTAACTATGCCCATCCCTACTCCGGCCAAAACAAACCAAATCTGCACAGCAGCATTGTCACCAGTAACCCGGACACACGTTTACCAGCAAAACCATTATCTGGCTATGGAGGGATATTCTTCATGTTGAGGGAAGGGATCTGGCATGTGTTCAGGCTGTTGTACCGATGGTTGTAAGAAGTCCGATGCCATATATGGTTATTTATTTTAAAGTAGAATTGGGCCCATTGCTCTGAACTTGTTCATCTGAATAGCAACTTTAGTCTGGAGAGGCTTTGCCTCTCTACGGTGCTCTTTTTTAAATCCAATCCTGCCACACCACCCTGTGGATTCAACTGATTATGCAACATGTTTCTCCAAATGTTTCTTTACTTTTCCAGACTTTCAGCCCATCCAAACCTACTGAATCCTTTGACTGCCAATTTAATATGAGCTCATACTTTTCAGCAATTATTAAAACTTTAAAATATATTTAAAAAATGTAAATAATTGCTTTTATGTACATCTTACACAGCATCCCAGCTTCTATAGATTGGGTTGTTAACATTTATCTAAGCCAACTTTAATTATAATTATTTTAAAAAAAAAAGAAGGTACTGACTAAATTGCTGAACAGTAAAAATACATAAAACAATTTTAATATGAAATAAATTTAGAACATAGTGAAACAATGTAAGATGAGACCAAAACTAACAAGATAGAAAATATCTAAAACTAAAAATAATATTAAAATAATGATTATAATAATAAAATCAACTCTCAGTCTGGTACTCGGGTCCACAGCATGTTAGATGCCTGTCTAACATGTGGTGTACAACTGCGGTGTAAGCTGTGTCCCTGAATAAACATCAGATATCTAAAACCCTCACAGTAACTGTGTGGAGAACAGACAGGACAGGTGAATCTTCCAGGTAACGCTTGGAATGAACTCTGCTGAGCATCTGCTACAAACCGTGTTGAAGACTTGTCCCTGTGTTTGGCAGCGTATTCAGGACATGGAGGAGCGGCGGATCGAGAGAGTGGGTGAAGCGATGCGTTTGTCAGCCCAGGCTGAGAGAAAAGTCCTTCCTGTAGTGAGCCGCTGTCTGGATGCCATGATGGACGCTGCTGAAAGCATCCAGCCCAGAAAGGTGAGTCTAAGTTCTGTAAATGTTCGACCGACACATCAGGACCACAACTTCCACATCTGTTCTGGACATTATTACCATCTTCCTCATATAAATACACCCTGCTCAGGATGTCACCATTATAGATTTCTTGAAACAATTATTGTCTGAGAAATAATAAAGATTTCACTTCTATTGTACGATGATGAGCTTAACACTATGAATATGTCAAGTCACACGACGCTCCTCATAGGTCTTTAAGTTAAATTTTTTCTCAATCTTTTTAAAGTAACAAAATAAAGTAATTAAAAAGCGCCATTCGAACTAAATCCCCTCTGCTCTCTAAACAATGAATAAATCCCACATATTAACTGGAGTTCTCTGAGGAAACAGATGCAAAAGGCTACAGGACCCCTACCTCGACCTGGGAGGCTTCTTTTTGTAAAGTTTGTTCTAAAATTGGTTCAGAACATTTCTTTTTATCCTGAATAGATTATTTAGAAACACAGAAAAACATCTAGCTAGCTTTATTTTTTAGTTGCATAGATTCTTTTTTATAGACATAGATAATACTGGAACAGCGGAAATAAAGGAACACGTCCGTACATCTGGAGTTTCGTACAGATGTACGGACCGGCAACATAAAAAGGGGGAATCAGCCTCACATGGTTTTATGTTTGAACAATGTCTGTGTTCTGATGCTGAGCTGCGTGTGTTTGCAGGACACCCGGCAGGTGGTGGAGGTGTATAAATCCGGCTTTGATCCTCCGGGCGACATAGAGTTTGAAGACTATAGCGCCACCATGAGGCGGAGCATCTCTGAATCTAGTTACCTCGACAACCGGGCCGAGGGGCGGAGACATAGCAGGAGGCTGTGGCCCTTCTTAAGAAAAAATAAGGTACACACACACACACACACACACACAGAGGCAAGAACACCTGGAGGAAAAACCTGGCACACACCTTTTTTCCCTCTCTTCTCTTTCTTCATCCAGTTGTTGACCCTCCTATCCTCACCTCGGCAGCCTCCACCTCCCCCCCCAACCTCACCTTCGCCTGGGGGCGTGGTTAACAGCCCTCAGTCACCGCCGCCTGCCTCCAGAGAGCCAATCACACAGCGGCTCAATGACCTCATGAGCTCTGGTTCAAGAACCAGGAAGCAGTGTCTCCGCAGCCTCAAGAAAGGGGTACACACCTACACACACACACTAACACACCCACACACACACCCACACGCACACACACTCGGTCTCAGAGCTGTGAGTTGAAGATTTTTTTTCCCGTGCTCTCCTATGGTTCTCTGTCCCCCTGCCGTTCTGTGCTCTTCTCTCTGGTCGGACAGCTGTCGCTAAAACTGGTGAGTATTTAACCTGCGGGTTCCTTCCATCACCGATCATTGATGTGACCTGGTTCTGTTCCTGTCGCAGGGGTCCAGTCCTGCAGATTGCAGCCACCTTCAGCCTGAGCAGCGACGCAAGAAGCTTCAAACCAGAATCAACAACATCAACCAGGAAATCCAGAAGGAAAGAGAGCAGAGGTCACACACACCCTCCCACTGATGATAAATATGAATTAAATGTCTGATTTTCACAGTGAAAAACAAGATAATTGGTAAAAGTTTGGCTCTTTAGAAGACAAATTTATCTCAGGTGCACCGCAAACAGCGGATGAAGCTGATATGTACTGATACTGATATACTGATATGGTTTTGGAAGTATCCCTATACATGATTTGTGTGCTGACACTAGATTCAACATCAAGATTTATTATTCATAAAAATACACCAGGAGGATTTATGTAAACTGTAATTCAACTTGTACTTTTAACTTTCAACCAACTTCTCACTTTGAGCCAAGGTCCTCCTTATAAACTTAAAAAGCGTAACCCCAACCATTATACTAGAGGGTCCCCAACCCACCCGACATCAACCCTTGCCTAATAGATCACCTTCATTTAATTTCCCATAACTTCTCAATTAATATCTTTTTTTTAAATGAAATTATCCCATATTCAGATATAATCTTATATTATTTAGATTATTTTTTAAACAAGTAATCTATAAAGTTAGTGAAGAGCATGCTGTTTGGTGTTATAACTATGATGTTGATATGTAAGTTGTGTCATGGGTTTACATGCTGTGCCAGGTGCGCACACGGGTTAGCGACGTTACCAACAGCAGAGATCTGGAATATGTTCACTAGTTAGCTAGCTGCATTCCCTCCTGAAACACCATCACCTGTGAGTTTTCTGGATGGGAGGCGAAGCAAGCTGCCTGTTGGGAATGGGAGAAGCTGTGCTGCCCGCGCTGAGCTACCCTCTGACCAGAGTGCTATGAAAAAATGCCACGCAGATGACTTAAAACTCTGCTGCAACAGTTTATACTCTATGTTTGAGAAATAGCCATTTTATTTATTGTCCTTAATACATTACAGAAATTTTTTCATGAGTGGAATGTAATGCTTTGAACAATTCCCACTAAGTAAAAAAAGTGTAAGTCAGGTAAAAACATCTTCAAAGCATAAAATACTTTAAAGTCACATGAGTGACTAAAAAAAAACTGTAGGGGTGGAAAGCCTAGTGGGTTGCGTAGCTGTTTGGAACGCGGGCAGAATTTGTTCCCAGGATGCGGTTCAGGGGTCCACTCTGGACCTCTGAGCAAGGTCCTTAACCCCCACCCATTGCTCCCTGGGTGCTGCAAAACTAGCTGCCCACTGCTCTCTGGCCTAATTGTTCATTGGTTCCCCCAGAGATGGGTTAAATGCAGACTGTTTGAATTTCCCATAAGGGATTAATATAGCATATCAAAAATTAATAAAAAAAAGAATTGACTGAAACTTGCTGTTTTCCATACTTTAGCGCCCCCTAGCGGAGGCCACCTCGGCATCTATCTCGCACCCTGCCTGAGCCTCTTCAAAGAGTCAGTCTAATGCTGACTCTTGTCTCTGGCACTTTATTTCTTTTCCTCTCTTCTCTTCATGTTTGTTTGCTTTTTTTTTGCTGAATCAGCCACGGTGCACATTTATGTGTGTTTGTATCTGGTTGATTGTGTGTGATGCTGCTGTCAGATGATGGAAAAAGTTATGAAATTTGGTTTGTCAGCCTCAATATGCCGCAGGGCAACAACGGCCCCAAGAATGCACATAATCAATGTCAGTTTGCTGTCAGTAAGAGTAACATGGAGTAAAAGATCAGAGGGTTATGTTCGGTATTTTGCAACCTGGAGCTATTTTCTAGCATGAAATACGACCATTTACTCACCCAGACAGTTTTGGTGTAACTTGAACACCCCTGGAAGATATTTAGATCCACTTTTTATCAGTGTACATCCTAAATGAGTGAACGGGGCCAGCGAGCAGCCTCTAAATATAACAATTTCTGCCTCGAAACTCCTTCATTTCACCAATGTGTTGTTATGAATCGCTGGTCCGATCCCTCTGGGAGCTCCATGCGGCTTGGAGTTGCTTTTTGTGGCGATACGTCATTTATTTACAGCCATTAACGTTGAGTGGTGGAATCGATGACGTCACTTCCAGCCTGCATCACAGTGCCTGTAATGGCTGTAAATAATGACAGATCACAGAAAAAAAGCACCTCTGAGCTGCTTTTAGCTCACAGAGGGATCAGACCAGTGATCCATAACATCTCATTGGTGAAATGAAGGAGTTTTGTGGAAGAAATCGTCGTATTAAAGCCTGCGCGAACATGCCACGTTCACTCCCATTATATTGGATGTAGGCTGATCGCGAGTGGATCTAAATATCTCCTAAAGGAGTTCAAGTTACACCAAAACTGTCTGTGAGTAAATGATCGTATTTCATGACAGAAAATAGGTCCAGTTGCAAAATCCCGAACTTCCCTTTTAAGATTCCAGTTACAAATGTAATGAGAGATTTCTTGGATGAGTAAAATGTGGGGATTGAACCATTGACCAATGAGCCTCTTGTGAGTTCATTGTTCCTGCATGTCCACTGCTTCTGTTGGTTCAGCCAATGATGTTTTTGCAGTTTCGTTTCATTCAGTTAACCAAAACGAATGGCCGTTAAATAAGTAAAATGCTGTTGTTAATGATAATCCAGCTGTTAGCTCCAGATGAGCCTCACAGTTCATGTCTGATTGTGCTGTGTTCAGAGACGCACTGCTGAAGATGAGGGAGGTTTACGAACGAAGTCCTCAGATGGGTGATGCCGGCAGTTTGGAGCCACGACTTGAGGAAGTGAAACAAAATCTGCAGAGACTGGAGGAGGAGCTGCGGAGGAACCAGGTGCTGTGACGTCTCTGTGTGATGAAGTGGATGTAAACGGCATGTTTTTTCTTTCCTGTGCTAATGTGTGCACCTGCTTGTGTGTGTGTGTGTGTGTGTCCCAGCAGGCGTGGTTGTCGGAGGCGGACAGCAGGATGTCTGATCACAGCGTCAGGAGACAAATTGGAGGTTGTGGGCAGAATTCTCAGGCAACAACGCCAGGCAGTAGCAGCATGAAGCAGCTGGACAACCGTAGTCCAGCCAGCAGAGAGAGGTGCTGGCAGGATTGCTCCATTATTGGTTCTCATTCATTCAGGTAGTTGTGGCTGATGTTCGCAGACTGACCTCCTGTTTCCCCCTCAGTCCTGATGGAAGTTACACTGAAGACCACAGTGCAGAGCTTCATTTTAAGTCCCGGAGTTCGGAATTTGATGACGACTTTGATGATGAAGAGCCGTTACCGAGTATTGGCACCTGTAAATCCCTTTACCCATTTCAAGGTACTGTTTATTTGCTACAGTCAGTGTTGTAATGAATGAATGAAATGAAAAATACTTTATTAATCCCAGAGGGAAATTCAAAATTGTAAAGGGTTTATGTGCTCAAAGAAGCACATAATACTGCATCTCTGTATTCTTTCTGAGACCTTGTGAGCTCCTGGAGATCTCATGTCCCCCATCACAACAGTTGGAAGAAACGGTTAAAATCTCCACCCTTTTTCTCTCTGATGCACTCCTGCCCTGCATCCTCTTCTCTTTCTTTTCAACTCCATTGGGATTTGTAGTGTTATTTCACTGATATTCTTGAATTTGGAGAATATCATGGCGGATTTAATAACCACTGAGCAAAGCAGTGAATTTTCTGTTTTGTTTATACAAACTCAGATTGAATCACAGTGTTCCTTTCATGTGTTGATTATTTATAAATTTAAGGAATAAATTTAAGGAATAAAATTAAATGTGTTGACTCCACCAATCTGGCTCCTACGGTTCTCATCGAGAAGGTGAATCACACGATTTTCAAAAGTGTTAAAGGCACAGAAACAGCGGTTGCAGTTTTAGTTTAACACATAGTGCATTAGAGCTGCCATAGACGATTATTTTGATAATTGATTAGTTAGCGATTATTTTTCTCGATTAGTCGACTAAGCACATAAATAAATTAGATACAAATTAACTAGTTGAATGTTAAATTTTAGCTTACTCTTACAGCCTGTAATGTCAGCATGTAATGTTGCATCCAAAAAGAATCTGGCTTAAAAAGAAGACAAAATAAAATAAATATTTTCATTGTACAAATAAAGTGCAACAACCTGTTAGGCCACTACTAAATGACACTGTCCCAGCACAGGGACTGTAAACCTGACCTCTGGCCATGTTTTGCAGTCACAACTTCATTTTTAATAAACGTTCTGATGGAAGTAAATTCATACTTCAATTATACATCCAAACAATATGGAATTTGACTAAATTTGACTAAATTAATTAACACTGTCATCGGGCTTGAATTGTTCTTCGCTGGTTACACGCAGCAGCAGCAATGATGGTGCTGCTCTCTGCACTTCCTGTTGTGGGTTGCAGTAGCGAACCGTCTGAGCAGTCACGGTTGTAAAGACTCTGAGGATGCCTGGCACAGTTTGTCTTGGAGCCCTTGCACGATGCGTCGACAGTTAAATTTTGCGTCAATTAATTTTTATAGTCGTTGTCACAATTGCAGAGATTAATCTATATGAAGATTGATTGATTGATTGATCAGATCTTGTTCTGTATAAATGTAAGATGTTGTGCTCGCTAAAATACACTGGAAAACCATAATATCTAGTTCTGGCCTAGTTTAAACAGGTTCTAATCATGACGAAGCTCAAACGATCTCCGTTCCTGCTTTAGAGCTGCGTGGTTCTGCTTTGAACATCTGGTTTGGATCTCTTGCAGGTCAGAATGAAGGGACTCTGTCCATGTTGGAGGGAGAACTACTTTCTGTAGTGGAGGAGGACAAAGGTGATGGTTGGACCAGAGTTCGGCGGAACCTGGAGGAGGAAGGATACGTTCCCACATCCTACATCAAAGTCTTTCTGGACGGCAGTGCCAAAGGTGCCATGACCTACATATAACCTCTGTGACCTTTGACCTGTGAATGTCATCACATTAGTTACCATGGTAACACCTCACTTGCTGTTCTTTCTGCTGCTGCTTCAAACCCATCACCTCTGTGACACACCTGTACAGGTACTGGGCAGGTGTCTAAGGCCCTGCCTCCACAGCTCATACACACCTCTGATGATGCATTCAGGTGCTCCTATTAGTTACAGAAATCTTTTAGTGCTTGACCAGGATCATCTGACTGTTGAGTCACTGGTGTGCAGTGCATTGTGGGAAGAGGGTCTATTTTCTTTAGTCGACCATGCAATGTGAAAAGCATAAACAGCAACATGTCTGTAGTATTTCTCATGTAAATGTTGATTTGCTGCTTCGAGCTCCAACTGAGCTCAGTCATTAGCATCATGTAATAATCGTTTAGAAAAATGATTTAGATTCAGAGGCAAAACTGATTCAGTCAGAAATTTTCTTGATTCAGAGTTGGAGACTAAACCAATTAAGTCAGAAAATAAACTGGTTCAGTCAAACATTAATTGAAGCCAGAAATTAAACAGAATCAGAGACTCGACCAATTTACTCAGAAATTAAACCGATTCAGTCAGTCTAAACTGATTTAGACATGGGGAAGAAATCATGTCAGACTATGGCTCAGATTAAAAGATTAATCCATTCATAGTCAGAAATCAAACCAATCCAGTCAGTAATTAAACAAATAAAGAGCCAGAGAATTGTGATGGAGGACATCAGAGAATATGGATATTTACTGATGACAGTAATACTGCACGATGATTACATGAGTTGGGTTTCTTTTTCATTTCCTGAAACGTATCAAACTGATGATAAATCTTTTTGTCTTTGCTGCTTCTGTCCTGACGAGCCTCTCGTTTCGTCTTTAAAATGTCAGAAAACTGAAATTGGAGTGTTCAGATGTTGATAAACCAGACTGAAATATAAATCCTGATCAGCTTCAGCCTGTATCCATGAGGTGAAATAAGAGTTTCTCCCGTTTGATCCGAGTGTCATCTGACTTCCTGACCTCTTCCTGCTCTAACATCTGTTTGTCTGTCTGTCTGTCTTGTAGGCTTTGTGCAGAGTAGTCGGCTAGTCTAGCACATTAGTCGACCAATGAGGACATCTCGCCACAGGAAGTGATGTAAAGAGCTCAGAGGAGGTCTGGTGACAGCGTTTCATTGGACAAATGCACTCCTCAGACATGTCAACCAATCAGCCGCCAGATGGCTTTTATATGTGACAGACGAAAACTTACAGATCAGACCAACCAGAGGTCAGAGGTCGCCCATACTGATCTCTGATCAGATCCTTAAAGAATGTTTCCATAAGAATTTAAAGGAAAAACTAATTCTCAATCTCGTTTAATCTTTTCAGCTTTCTGTAAGAAAAAAAAAAAAACTTAACTAACTTTTAAACTTTATTGATATTTATTAGCAAACTGACCTGAGATCGAACATGTAATTACACATGAATCTTTTTAAATGAGGTAAAAGTGACGTTTGGTGCCTCGCTGCCGTGATGTCATTAAACTGTGACATCACTGTGGGCGTGGCCACCGTAAACCAACTGCGTGTAAATATAAACCGTAGCTGCAAAAGGTTAGCCCCCCCCTGTAAAACTGTCGGTGTTAGCTACGCCCTCAGAGTACCCAGCCTGTGTAGGCTCCACCCATTTCCTGCTTGTTGATCAACGATCATGTTATTGATTGTGTGAAATGTGAAACTTTTCTGATGTATTGGTAAGCTACTGATCAGCTGATTATTTTTTTTTTCATTTTTTTTATTGAGATGTGAAACTGCTGATCATGCTCTTTTCAACTTCCTGTATGTTAGATTTGAAAATAAAGTCCATTTTGAGTTGAGGGTGTCGAACATTTTCATTCACCTTCAGGGTAAAAAATCCATGCAAATTAAGGACATCAGAGAGTTTGGACCAAACAGTTCTGGTTTTTCTCTGCAGGTTGTGATGACTGATGAAGGTTGTGATGTGAGCTGATGGACGAAGAACAGTCACAACCACGTCATTATTTCTACGTTACGTATAAACCACAGGCATCACTGCTACTAGCAATGTGTCGTTCACAAGCAGGCAATTCTATGAAGTGCAAGAGAAGAGCCGATCCATGCAGAGACCTGGGGGGTATTCCAGAAAGCGGGTTATGTGGTGAACTCTGAGTTTGTTAACCCTGAGTTGAGGGAAACTTCGAGTCATCTGTTCCAGAAAGCGGGGTATCTGGAACTCAAAGTCAGTCACCGTGGCAACAGACTCTGTGAACATAACCTGCTCGCTGGCAGGTTATCTTTAAGAAACCCTGAGTTTTTACCCGTCTCCGCCCACACGAGGAAACAGGTTTGACATGGATTTCCCGTTACTTCCGAATCTAATTGATATCGAAGTCCAAATAATTAGAAATGCCTTAAGTGCAAAAGAATTTCCGGCCCCAGATTAGATAGTTTGGCGTTTCCAGAAGCGTTTCTGGTCGAACGCTACCGCTTTTCATCTGACGGCATGATTTATCTTAATAATCATTCTTAATAATGGTTATTGATAATACTATTAATAATAATTATTTAAGAATATTAATATTCTCTGTCATTACAGAGCTCACATCTGAGCAAATAATGCATCGCGTTACGTTTTTATTCAAATGGCTCCTTTCTGTAACATCGGCAATGCGGTGCATTAAAAGTGACAGTAGAGCTGTGAGAAGAGTCACTCTT
>JAVQJG010140229.1:0-20119 GCA_036024015.1 Craterocephalus amniculus
AACATGCATGTCTTTGGACAGTGGGAGGAAGCCGGAGTACCCGGTGAGAACCCACGCATACACGGGGAGAACATGCAAACTCCACACAGGAAGGCCACAGTGTCAAGCCCCTCCTCAGCCAGAATCTGACCAACTTGGGACTTGAACCCGCGGCCTTTTCACTGTGAGGCCGCAGTGCTAACCACTACACCACCGTGCAGCCCTATATATATACATATATCACCAAATTTGTTTTTATATTTATTATACATTCATTATAATAAATAAATTTAATATTTATAATAAATTTACTATACATTTTAAAACTGAAATTCAAACTAGGAGTTTTTCATAAGAATGACAATGAAGTTTTATCTAACAAAAATCCAATAAAATTTCTTAGGTACACAAAAACTCCTTTCACAAATGTCTATGTTCATGAGAGACACATCAGAGGCACATTGAACTACAGTAGTTTAAATAGCAAAGAACAGACACCTTAAGAAAGAAAAATAACATTCTTTGGCTACTGTTTATTGCATCTGCAGGATTGATTGCAAGAAGAATGGAAAGATAGATTCTGAACTGTGCAGACATATTCTGTAGGAAAAGATCAGGATGTGTTTTAAGATCAGTAAAACTGAGTTTTGGAGTCCAGTAAATACAAGTCTTTCCCCCGGAAAATGGTTAAAAATGAGAAACGTTAATGTTTTAAAAAACACCTACCCATGACCTTAAAGACAAACTAGAGAAATGTGGCATATTTCTAATTTGGTCCATGGTCCTTCCTACCTATATTATGAGTTTTCTCCAGAGATAAAGAGAGTCTTATCTTGACTCTTGTCTTTTGTCTTGCTCTGTCCCTTTTTGTCTTTCTTTTCATCTCTTTGGCTAATAATGTCTTCTTGCATTTCTTTCCTTAATCAGACTGGTGTGCTGATATCCAGTAGAGTCTGACGCGATGCATAAAGCGAAACTCAGGTGCAACATTATAGGAACAGAAGTTGTGAAGTACAGTTTATCAACCTCGGGTCGCTTCACTTTTAGAGCGATGGCTCTAAAAGTGAACTAAATAAACATCACTGTGTCATCAAAAGAGTCAGGAATGCAGAATTTTATGGTGGGAAAGTTACATAGTGTTTCTTTAATCCAATAAAGACATCAGCAAGATCTAAGGCAGGAAGTTTAATGTGAGAAAATCCTGAGATGTTTACTAATATTTGAGTTAAAATTTCTTCAATGTGATGAGCTGGATAGATTTACTGTAGCCAGGCATATTTAGCTCTAGCTGTGCTGAACAAAGATGTCACAGTAGATGCCTTTACCACTAATTGTTAATCATCCATCGTTACTCATATTGGGCCAATTTTTGAGTCAAAAGTTACACGGTATCCCTTTAAGCACTTGTCTGGACATCTATAGATATTTAGGAGTTATAGAAACATTTTACAAAGATTACAACTGTACACCCTTCATCCTTATTTATGAAACAATCTCTTTCACTCCACATGAAAGTACATTTGGTAGCTACTTTTGAAATTTTGTAAATTTCAAATGATGAACCCTGTTTTGGGTGCAATATGTCTTGTCTGTAAGAGTAGACAGATGAGATTTGATTTGAGACCAGGCCATTAAGAAAAAAAACACTCTCATAGCTCACATTGTACTCCTGTCTATTATTATAACCCCATGATGCTGCTGTCTAAGCACTGTTGTCTGATAACCAGTGATCCATGCCCACCCAGTTTCAAGTATAACATTGGATACAGAGGGAAAATCTGCAAAGCCTGCAGGGCAATGAATAGAAAGGAATGGAACGGAAAGATTTGGTTTGCAAAAACATCGTACTGTATAATTAAACCTTCACCTTAGCATCAAGTGACTGTCACACTTCACTCAAAAGCAAATGAGGACAAGAGAGGAAAGCCAGGATGTATCAGACAAAAACGGGGACTCTGGAATATCCAGTGAAAATGCATTGTCTGTGGTGTAATAGAAGTTGACATCTACAGGAATCAGCAGAATTTCCTACGGAATGTCCCCCAACTCAAGAAAGTGTCACGGTAGATATTTCATGTTCGGATACAGAGATTCTTCCTGGTCCTGTCATGCTCTAACCTCTAGAAAAAAAGCAGATATCAGCAGGATATCTGGATAAACAGTGACTTGGTTTGTGAATTCACAGATGGACAGTCTTTAACGCCAAAAAATATCAGAAAGCATGCATATGATAAATTCTCCCCAATTCATCCACCCATCCATCCCTGACCAAATATTGTAAGTGTTTTGCCAAAACATATTGGACTGGAATCCACAATGGAAGATCATTTTTTAATTCTGTAAAACTGTTTTTTTTTGTTTACAGAGATCACTTCTTTCCCACAAGCCTATTTAAGCTTTACAAAAAAAATGAAATGAAATTATTTATTTATTACTTAATTCTTTTTTCATCAGGTAAGTAGGTAAAAATCCTGAATTTCATTCTAAATTGGGGAAAATCTGACTTCTCATCATCCAGTCCTGATGAGACATAATACAAAAGCTGCTGGACGAGTTCTGAAGTGCGTAGGCATTCAATCTGCTTGAATCCTGCTAAATGTAGGAAAAGCTGATTGGACAATGGTTCACTGTGTTGGTAGATGGACAATGTCCCTAAACATAGGGCAAAAGTAATCCAGCAGTTTGAAAAGCCACAAAAGTGGAATATTCTGCACAGCCCAAGTAATCTAAATACTCTGATTTACTGAAGAAAGCTGCAAGAGACATCTGGGAAGACATCTCTTGGAAAGGTTCATGCATTACTGAAAGCCTTCTTCAGTAACATATTTGCAGAAGTTAACCCTCAGTAGAACTTACAGGTCTTCTTACCAAGTAAGATATTGTCTAGATAGATACATTTTGTAAAAATTTTGAAATGGTAAAAAATGGTAATGTAGTGTTAACCCTTACATTGTAATGAGACATGCTGTGCTCTTGAAGGTGATATGGAAGTGTAAAACTGTTTACAGTATTTGAGTTAGTTAGATAGCTTTGAGTGTCTTTAGATGCTCCCTGTTGAGGGGAGAAAAGCTCTTTACCTTCACCTCTCACCTGTATGAAGTGCATGACAAACCAGTTGTGAATTATACATGAACACAGCATATAGCCTATTACATTTTCCATGTAATTTGCATGTGTGCAACAAAGTACATCAAGTTTAAAAACAGATAATAATGCAGTAGTAATGACTGCAACTAAGAATATTTTTCCATATTCCAAACACACTTTGCAGAGGAGTGTGATGTCAGGAACAATAAGCTGGTTGAAATGAGTAAATTTGGCTTTCCTTCGTGAAAACATCAGAAAGCTTTGATCTATACTTTTTTATCCATTTTTTTCTAATGATTGCACCACTGAAGCATGACAAGATGACACCCGATCAACAATTCGTACTGATGCCAGAAACTTGTCGCTGACTAATTGCAGTTAGGCTAATGCTGGCTCCACACTGTAATTTCCTGAAGAAACTACATCGATCAGCAATTTCTGCTTGTGGAAATTTCTTGGATGCAGTATTTGTTCATTCTCTCTGGGCCTATATAGTTAGTGTGCAAGCAAAATACTCTCGTTATAGTTAATTTACGACTCTGCAGAATGGTGCATGATAGTTAAAGTGCAAGTTTGATTTCAGTTTGCATTTACTGTGGCTCCGCTGCACTGGCCTATTGTTTCCATGGTACAGTACTCCTAGGTCTGCAGAAAGGAGTGAGAATGTGTTTAAAATCTTTCCCGAGCAGTGCAATGACATCCCATCGTAATTATCATCTGCTTGTCCTTCCCATATTCTTCTTCTGAGTCACTTTCTTTTCTCTCCTTCCCACCATACATCCTTCTTTCTCTTCCCCTTCTCTAATCACGCTACAGACGGGTGTAAGAACTTCAAAAATGAAATAAATTAAGGACAAATTAGTACGTTTGGAAGTTTCTTCAGTTTCCTAAGAGGTACAGAATTCAATTTGAAAGAGAACTGAAGCGGTGTTACAGAAGAGAAGGGAGTCAGACAGACAAAAATGAATGAGGCAGCATGAGAGACAGATTGCACTGTACATGAGGCGGTTTGTGGTACTTTATAAGGTCCATATCTCAATCTCAATGTCTTCAATGCTCCTCTGTCAAGCTTTATCAGCCTCTGCTCCTCCTTTTCCAGACGAAAGCTCTGGAAAGCCATTTATTCTTTTTTACTTTGATGCAAAGAGCTTATCATTATTCTGAGGCCTTTCTCTCTACATTAAAACAGAGATTCCTGAGCTTTCAGATACTTGTGATAGCAGCAGAATTGTTACTGAGAGCTGTTGCAGAAATTATCCTGCGGCTGGCAACATGAACTTGAATGCACTTCTATTAACTTTTTCTTTGGTGCTGAAACAAGAAGTCAAGTGAGGGGAATTACCTGAGAGAGATCCGCTTCATCCTTGAGGAAAGAGGAAAAGGAAGAAAGATTAATTTCACTAACCGTATTCGTGACAATCTCCAGAAACAGGTAATTAATTTTAGCCATAACAAGCAGAGAGGGAGATGGCACAAATTCTCTTGTAGCCATCGGTCACGTATTGGGGGATTTGATCTTGTCGCTGTTTGTTTAAGCTGTAATTAATTTCCTAGCAAATTAAAACTGCTGGTTGTAGGGAGTCCACATTTAGACTTTGCTTTTAAAAGATTGTTTAAATATGTATGAATTTGCAAGTGAGAACAGCATTAAATAAAAATGCTGGTTTGTTTAGCTTTTTTATTTTAAAAATATGTAAATAGATTTAGGCTCATATACCTAAAAGAAAAAAGTCTTTTTTTGACGAATGACATTGGGTTAAAACCTGTACAATACTACCTGTACAATTATGGACACTAAAGAAAAGGCAAGATTTCAAGATGTCAGTATTGTTCTGAATATGTGTCTTCTGTCAAGAAAAAAACAAACAAACTTAAGAAACTATGATCTTTCTGAACCATTTATACAATGATATAAAAAGGATTTCTGTCACCTCTATTCAAGTGCCATTTTTCTTTTTTTCCCTATGGCTGCTTTCTTAAATAATTAAATCTGCTCTGACTGTCAAGATTTTTCTACGATGTGCAGCAAGTAAACAAATGGAGAAACCGATGTCTTTATTTTCAGATGAAACATGAAGATAAAAAAATATAAGATAGTTGAGAAGGACACCAAAAAATTAAGCCTTGTCTACTTTTAAGTGGATGAAATTTTTGTTTCTTTTGAAAAATAGCAAATGAAAAAGGGTGGGCTGAAGCCTTCTATATTTATATTAGAGCATACTCTAAGTATGGTATAAATATAATATTTATTTACAGCTTTTAAAATGTAATGACTTCACTGTAATCTGATGCTCCCCTTTAGTACTTGTTTGCTTCCTTTCAGTATAAAGAATGTGGTTTATTGCACCAGAACTTCACCAGTCTACACAGCAACCTCTATAATAGTACCAAACAGAGAAAAATTAATGAATAATCAAATTATATGGATCACATTAATATTTTTATTGCATTGCATGATTATTCTTGTATTATTAAATTCGGTGTTGGAAACTGTACAAGCGACCTGGACTTCAAACTGCAATATATTTATGAAACTAAATGGAACCCAAGATGACATGAAGGTACACATCATCAGGGACATTCAAGAGCTGTATGAATTTTAGTGATCATAATCTACAGGGAAAGCAAGGTAAAACTAAATCCTTATCATCATAGCACATGATTAAAAGACATACCAGATACAACTGGTAACAGCAATTACATAATTAATGTTTAGTAATGACGTTGAATTAAGAGCATTTGGGAAAGTACAATGCAGTTAGACAATTAAACAACAAAAATACTTTTAGCATCACACGGAGGATTAGTTTAACATCACAATCAGAATTAACCACAACATCATAAATTTAATAGCAGAGCAACTTCTGCAACACCAGACAATAGACAGTAATATACTTTGGCCACTGTTTCAGCATTTGAAACTACTGTCTGCAACTAAACTTTGTTTTCTGTGGAAAAGTAGGACTCTAGTTGTGTTATGGCTGACATGCTTAAATAATCACCCAATCATTTATATTTTCCTGCACAGAATTGGAATTGGAATTCAGACCTGCAGAACATTAGCACTGACAGACTTGCAGATTTGATACATTCGTATGAAAATGATGATTTATTCTTGCAGGTTTGATCAGTAGTGTACAGTATATGAAAACAACTGAATTAGATTCTTACTTATCATTTTTTAATATTCCAATATGACAATACAAACTATATACAAATTCACAAGCTATAAAATACAAGTTTATGCTATGACTCTTTATTTGTTGTATTTATTTATGTTTTCACCCACTTTTATTATAATATTCTTATACTGTAATATAATCCATGAACACATTATGTATGCTATTTTTGTCCATCTTTCCCATCATCATCTCTGACATGGTTCTCTGGAAGAGCAGTGTGTGATTTCCACTGTAAGAGATTAGAACTTTGCCTGGTTATGAATCTTCAGTAAGGTTGATTTAGTGTCCATGGCTCCTGTCGTGCTCTAACAGTTGTGATTTGTTGATTTAATCATTCTTCCCCTCGTAGACAAACAGGCACATCTGAACTGTTCGGTAATCAGCATCCCTGTGCAGTTAGAATCCCTTCATCCATTTGATTCAGTAGAAGGGACTGGTGATTTTCTTTGGGTTATAAACTCCTGTTAACTGTTTATTTTTTCTTTGAATTCTTGTCTTTACTCTATTGATTGCTTTATAATGCGGTAATGGTCATAACTGGTTAGGCATAGGTCTACCTTTTTTCTTTGCCCCACTTGTAGTTTAACGCTAAACTCTTGAATGTTGAATAAACTGACCAATTAACTTTTGTGTTTTAATTTTATGATGTGGATATTATAAATAGTTGTTCTTCTTGCTTTTTAATGATACTGTAATGGCTCTTTCCTTAACAGTAATTGAGATGCGTGGCCAAACAGGTTGTGAGTGAGATGTGATAAACAGTGATTGGGTATTAAAGACCTTCCACAGTCTGCCTTTCAGATAAGTGAGAGCAGGTCAGCTTGTGTCCAGCCTCAGGATTGATGAAACACCAACCTCCCATCACACCACCCCTCGTCCAAGTCTCACAAACCAATGAATTAAGATCGTGACTGCCCTTTCAGTTCCTACTTGCTTATTGATCAAGATTTTCATCAGTCTTAAGTATTGAAGTATTGCCGAGAGGAGATTCATAAATCTTATGCCAAATAGCACCACATGCCATGAGTTATAGACCAAAACACGGGCCTCCTGCCGAGTGGAAGTCCAGCCTTAACCTGTCAGACTGGGGCTGCTGTTGTAAATCCAGGCCCCAAGCCTGTGATGGATATGTGGGGATTGAAGTGATGGCCTTAATACGATCACACTGACCTGTAGGTTAATCGCAAAGTGCTGTTTAAGCAGTCTAACACTAACAGCAACACACCTGACACCCCCCACTCCACCTCCTCCCCTAAATCTCTGGTGCTCATTCTTAACACCTTGTATAGTAATCACAAGTACATGTATACACACACAAACACACTTTTTATTACATATTTTAATGTCTGTAGTAGCACTTCTTGGCTCATGGCTCTTCTGGTTTTCCAAGATAAAGAGGAAGGTCTCTACAGGGGGAGGTGTCTATAGGATGTCATATGATGATCTGTACATATCTGTGGAGTTGTTTCTGTAAAAATGTTGTACTTTATCACATAATCACATCACTTCTAAGCAATTAATCAGTTGTGATCTATATACTGATTTGGTTAGATAACTTGAGTAGTTCAATCAGGAAAGACCAATGACGAGGTGAGATACATTCATTGATTATGTTACAATCAGAATGTGCTTTGGCGAATAGACCCCGACGTGCAGTCATCTGCCAAGAGGGAGGAGACCATTCATACGACAAGCAATTCCCCCCGGGGGTCTGGACCTGGTGGTGGAGTAAAGGCTGCAGAGCAGAAGGATGAGATTGCCAGCTGGTGGAGCATGGAGTGGAGGGGGGCTGCGAGTTCGATCTGAATGGAAGTCGGCAGCAGAGAGAGAATATTTAAATTCCCCACTTGAATGAGATTGGCTGTATGAGCCGAACGCTGATTGGAAAAGGGGAGGACTTAAGTAAAAGAGGAGGGAAGGAAAGAATGCAGAAATGAATGAAAGGATTGAGAGAGGGAGAAGGTGACAACACTGAGAGGGTGAGTGTAGGATCATTGCTAGTCTTCCTGTCTGAACTTTCGCTGTAGCTCCATTTCCACTTAATACATCATTTTACTGAGCATTATTCTTTTAGGTATGGGGTTGTTTCAGTGATTGGCTGTTGCAGTTATGGCCTCTCCTTTGACTGTTTTTGTAAAAAAAAAAAAAAAAAAAAAAAGCTTATGGGAACAACTGCTTAAAGGGAATAAACCCGATTTCACGTCCGGCTAGTTTTGGCGTGACGCTCTTTCTCCGCCAGGTTAATTTTCGGAACATCCAGACCTCGATTAGCCAGTTATAGCGTTCCCATAGTGATCTGGTATTAAGTTACCAAAGTTAAACCCCTTAGCCGAGAAAAAGCGTCATACAAAAGCTAAAACTAGCCGCTAACGCTGACTAAGCTAGCGGACGTGAAATCGGGTATAGTCCCTTTGACTGGAAGAGTCGGCTCTCTACTATTATTTAGTCATTTAGATGATGTTTTTATCTCAAGTGAACCAGTAACACGAGCAGGGTAAAGTGTCTTTTCCAATGACCCAAGAACAGGTGTAAGCAGGATTTGAACTGCCAACTTTCATGCCGACCAGCTCTACCACCTAAGCCACTGGCACCACTATCTGTGTTACTGAATTGGTGAAACAGTTCAACTGGGATTTAATCTGTGCTTCAATTTTATTTTTAACCTTTTTAACTTTCTTTTTTCAAGAAACTTTTTGTTGCAGTTTTACATACTATTGATGTCATTAATGTTACAGTGCATGTTTTACCAACCTAAGACAATTGAGAGATGCCAACACAGGTCGGTAGAGTGCATTTATTAATAATGTCTGAGTCCTTAAAAATTTACGTAAATATATGCTCTTTTTTCCTTAAATGTGTAACAGTGGAGCCTAACAAAATGCGAAACCTGTCATCCACTGTAAATAAATGATCAACTTTAATTCTTTACACAGTTTCCAATTCGTCTAATTGGATTGTGACATTTATAAATCCCAAAAAATAAATGGAAAAATAAGCTGAATTAAACTGATTTGTACTTGGCAGCCTTTCTTGTATGTTGATCATAACTTCATGAGGTGCAATGACTGCTGCAATGACTGCACATGGCCTTCAGTGTGAGCAGGCCTCTGCTGCATTCCTATTATCCGGGATGAATATGCCGACTGGACATGCATAATACATGAGAAACGGGGTATTATTGCAATGCGCTTTCCTCAGTGGCAGTCCCTTTTGTTTCGCCAGAGTCAAAATGGACTCTTCATACAATCTAAAAGCTACATCGCATAACTACAGGCTCATGGCTCTCGGTGCAATGCTAGGGAGCAAAGAGGATGGAAAAAGAAATAGAAACTCAGAAGCCCAGAAGCCCAGAGCTGCAGCTTATTATGGTTTACATCTCTTTCCTCCTCCCTCTGTTTCCCTTGCCTGTCCCATCCTTTCCTTTGTCAGTCAGCCTCTGGCCCTGACGCAAGCAGGCGTCCCCCCTCTCTCCCAGTGGGCTTTTACCAGTCAGTGGATGCCGGCGCTAAGTGCTAATTACGCTCTCTATCTCAACAGAGTGACAGCCATTGTCAATCAGATCTGTTTTGCTAATCCAGAGCTGCAGAAGGAACACTTAAGTGAATACATGCTGCTAGCTGATGAGTTTAAGTTGACAGTTTAGCTGCAGACAACAACCGATAAGAATTCTTAGACCAAAACAAAGCAACTATTTAAACTATTTCCAGGCTCACTGAGTGGCATACAATCAGAAGAGTTGTGACACATCATGTTGTCTCTATGTCCTCTAGATATTGTGGGTGATTTGATTTGATGTACTGTCTTGTGTTGTATATATAATGTGAATAATGCAACACTGAAACCCAGGAGGTAAATCATTTGCTTTGCAGCCATGTTAACATGCATGCTTGTTTTCTATGTTGTGTAACACTAAAACGTGATCATCAAGTTGCAGATGTCCAAGGAGACAGAGGCTGGTTCTACAGCTGGTTAAAAGATCTTGAATAATTTAAATTGTAATCCACTTTGCTGTCCCTTTCTCAGATGGTAAACACCTGCAATCCTGATACTTTAAGCCTTCTTCTCCTGCATGAAGCTGCAGGTTGCCAAGCTCATTCCAGCTCATAGCATCATGTCCCCTAAACTGAATACTATCTGAAGAGAGAACGCAGTGTGGTTCTTTCTACTTGTGTTTATCATGTTCTAGTTTTTGAAACCTCACCACTCACCTCAAACAAAGAAAAATATCATGTTAAAAAAAAAACTACAAAGTAATGCTCACCAGCAAAAGGGGGGTTTAAATCAGATCAGATGAGGTTCAGGTAGCGCCTTAATCATTTTATAGGAGTTTGGTGATGCAAGAAAATCTAACAACAGGTCATTCTTATTTTTTCTGGTGAGCTTATTCTGTTCCAACACTAGGGTCAAAAGTGCTGACTTGCAACTGTCCGCTAAGGTCAATGAGTCCGTTCTTAGTCTGGTTAAAGAAAATAGCTGACACTCTGCTGTAATTCTGTTTGAGGAAACAACTAGTTTTAGCCCTACTTATGAATCATCATTAAGCAATTTCAAAGTTCAAACCATCTGCAAACCTAAAAATCTCTGATAATGACAGGGTTTCACAATATTTCTAAATTAGGCTACTTATGAGAAATCTTCTCTTGTTTTGAACTCTTGTTTGCAAAACTGTTTTTACCAACCTGATCGCTCTTGTATGGTTACATCCAGGCAGTACACATTAAATGCAACCATTTTAGAAATTTAGAAATTAAGTTTTTGTGCATATAAACTATGCGCGATCTACCACTTCCTTCTTGTTGATACATATAAAAAATGTTTTTGGTTGAGAGAATAGGTCAGCCCTTTTCAGCTCACCAATCATGGATTTGCTTGGCTTGGAAAAAAAACTTGTAAATATACCTGGTTTTATTTAATACACTTAACAGATGTCTGTTATATGAACTTGGTTCTGTATGAAGTTGACTGTGCATGGTGACTGAGGCTAAAATTTGAAGCTGTTTCAAAACCACAAGGGACATGAACCTCAAGCAGTTAGCATGTTTTCAAATGTCTGTATTGTGCTTTCATTGGTTGTATGAGTGCATTTTAGTAAAAAAAAAAAATGACTGGCTTGCTTCTTTGTCAGTCAGCTCAAGAAGACGCTACAAATTCAACCAATCAGAGGATGGTTTCCCATTTTCAGGAAGGCACATCTCACAGGAGAATGTTATTCATTATTCTCAAGTATAACCTATGATGAGTACAGAGCTAATCTAGAGATATCCAATTTAAGAATTCAATGAGTGGGAATAATAATGTCCACTTTAAATGTGTGCTTAAAACACACTTGATCAGCACAATTCCTCTCCTCTTTAAATAGTGAAACTCCATATTGTTCTTGATGCCTAATTTGCTTGATGGAAAAACTAAGATGACCGCAAAATGACCCTCTTTGCCTAACAGCTTCACTTGTATCATAAATATCTGCGACAGTAGCTGTGTTTCCATTGCAGTTTTTCACAAAAGAAAGGCTATATTCCCAGATTTTGAAAAAGTATAATTGCATAATTGCAATATGCTGGTGTTTCCATGGTGTTTAGCGTATAAGCCGTAATTCTCATAAAATCTCGCCCATCGAGACACCATTTTCAGTAATATGGAGATACAAATGTTTCATGTTTCAGAGGATTTCACTGTTTAACTATTTAAAACATTCCCGTCTCCTTGTCCTATCATACATTTCGGGATATCTGTACTCCAAAAAAACAGCTCATGAGACCCACTCCATCATGTCCGGGGAAATGGAAATGCCGAAAAACTGTTTCCATGACACTTTTAAAAACCAGTTATTGACCAGTTCCTTTCAAGTAAAAGTAATGTGGTGTTCATGGACAGAGACTGAAATCTTTTTACATATAGTTAAAGTGAAAAATGTTTCCATTCTGACACTCTGAATCAATGATTTGTTTGTGAATTCCTCTGTGACGATGCTCTCCCAGAAATCTTTTATTCGTGTCCACTCCCATACATATGGACTTTACCTCTGGACTGTCACCTGCTGCTTTTCTGATGAGGACAGCAGCAATGGCACTAGTGGCAGCCTCTGCCACCACTTTGCTCCAAAATACAAAATGTTTTGCATCTCCTCAAAGTGGAGTCTTGTGAGACATTTCATGAGAATTACTGTTAGTGTGCACACCATTTAAGGAAAAACCTGCATATTACAATTGTACTTTGTTGAAATCTTAGAAACGTCTTTGGTCCAGCAGAACATTGATTTTTTAAAGATAAGACAGAACACAGTATTTGCTTCACTGTTGTGGCTTCTGTATGTTTGAGCAACTTTGTTTGCATTGTTTTTTTATGTTACAGCACAGTGAGAGGGGCAAAGGGTTATGACATCCAGTCACCGCACCATCTCTTGGATAAGACACATGCACATATTTTACATGCTCTGTATATTACCTTCCCTGCACAGAGATATACCATGTCACTAACAGGAGTGCTGATCTGCAAATAGATATGAAATGAATGCGTTTGTCACTCACAACCACATGAGATTCACTTGCATGAATGGAAATGAACAACGTTCTGGATGTGACAGCGGACTGCAGAGTGCATTGTAAACAGAGCTGGGGATACAAGAGGCCGTTTAGAGCTGTGGCTCTTTAAAACAGTTGCTGACCCGAACTGTACATTACAGTGCAACAACTGTGAAAAAGATCTGTTTGGGTCAGCTCCATCTCATAAGTCAAGGTGATGGAAAAGAATCCGAGTCCTGTCTAAGTGAAGCCCTGCTGACTGCTGACCTTTGTGTCTTTTCCCATCTATCATGCAGAGCAGAGAGAGTATGTGTGCGTCTGTGGTAATGGGTGCTTGTTTGCGTGCTAGTTGGTGCATTTGGATGTGCATGTGCAAGTAAGAGACTTTGAAAGATTTGTCTTTGTCACTGAGTTGCGTGAATGAGCAATCTGTCCTGCTCATATTCAGCCAAGCATATCCAGCCCTGGCCCCAGCCCTGCCTGTGGTGACAGGAAAGCTGTGTTGGTTTAAATCAGTTGACATTGTTCTGGCAGTGGGAAGTGCTTCTGCTGAGAATATACTGTAGCTGCTTATATTTTGCCATCTGCAAAAATAACTGTTCTGAAGGACATCAATTTACTTTAGGGCAAGACAAGAACACAAGGAGTAACAGAAAACTAGGAAAGTAATAATTCATTTATTGTTTTTAATCTATATAGATTGCTGTAATAAGAAAAAGTTTTTTCTTTGAAGCATAGTGTTTCATCTGATTCTCCTTGAGTCATTGACTTACTGCCTTAAAATTTGAATGTTTATTCATAACAAACAACATATTTTCAAAAATGTCATTGATATTTTTTTAAATTCTCAATTGAACTTCTCACTCAGAAGGATTACAAACCCATAAGCCCTCAAGTTAAGCTACAGTTAGAGTTAAACCCACTTATTTAATTGAATCACTGTCCTTAGCGGTATGTATCAGGAAGGAAATCAGGTTATTGACCAAAGTTGTCCAACTTTTTTTCAAGGTATTCTGCAACATCCAACTTTATGGCTCTCACCATATTTGCAAGCATATGTGGCAAGACGAAGGAGGGCCCGGGTGGGGATCGATTCCACAACCTCCCGGTTGAAAGTCATGAGACCATGTAGCCAATGCACATGATCAGTCAGAGGCATAGAGACAGACATTTTTTTACATGAAATGAAGGGTGATTTTAGTCTGAAAGTGCTTCATGCATCTGTGAGTCGTGAACATGAACTGCAAATGTACAACTGTCTGACTAAAAGAAAGATATTTTGGAATCAGCACAACTTTGTTGTAATTTTGTCCAAAAATTTCCCTTTTGCTTTACTGTTTTTTCAAAAATATCCAATTCTGTGTGGAGGAATTATTTATGTAATTTAAATGAGCTGACTGACCGGGAGCAAGTAAGCCTGATCACACCAGAGACGGATATGATTATTCAGAAAAATTATAGAAATGACCACCAGTAACTGTATCAGCTGGCAAAAGAACAGATAAACGAGCATTCCAACATCTTGGCAATACAGAGGAGTAGGTGTCACCTGGTCGGCAGGCTAGTGGTGTTTCTGTCTCCCTCTGAGATAACAGTGGTGCAGTGCAGCTGATAACAGCTCAGTAGGATGTGTTTATCAGTACCAGAGGTGTCCCCACAGGCCCCACACTGATGGCAGCCAGCTTATTGGCAACTTTACTCTATTTTTTTCTGTTACTCTTTGCTCTTCATATCTTGCTTCTTCCCTCTCCTCCCTCTCTCTTTCTTGTGCTTTTCCATCCTCTTCTCCCTCTTTCTACTTGATCTCTTTCATCCTTCCATCTTAGCTCCACCTCTTTCTGCTGCATGCCAGGGTGTACCAGTCCTCCTATGCGTGTGTGTGTCAAGCTTATCACTCCAGGCTGATTTACGACGCCATAGGTGAGGCAAAGGTGGAGGAAATGGAGGTCAGAACTCATCGTTAGTGACCAATGAATTCTTAATTAGGGCAACAAATGGTGCAGTGCTTCCAGGGTGGCTGGAGCTCTTCCAAAGCACTAGAAATGGGAGGATTGTCACTTGCACTCCTTGTTTTAGCCCATTATGTAGAGGACTGCAGCAAACAGTGGTAATCTTTCCATCTCCAACACACACACATATTCATGTGTTAATGTCTGTTGTGAAAATTGAATAGATATAAAGCAGATTTCAGTTTAAAATATGGAAAACTCCTTTATGTTTTTATGTACAGTAATGAGTGATTGGGTTACCATTGTTTTAGAATAGAGAAATGGAGGACCTTCTGCAAAGATGCTCCAAGCTGGGTGTAGTTATGATGTTCTGTGTAGCTAATGATAATGGGGAATATTGCTGTGTGTCTCTGACTATTTATATACTTGTAATTGGGACACCATGAATGCAGGCATTCTTAACTTCCAAGAGACCTTTTTCTCTTGCTTTTTTGTAATTGAAGACAGCAATTTGTACTCCTAGAAGGGTCAAGACACGAGCAACAAAGAGAAGCTGCTTTGCTTCATACTTAAGAAAAGTCTTTTTAGTCATTTTTCTTTCCTTTCTTTTCCTGTACTTTATTTTTTAATGAGCTCAGAATGAAGATTTAAGTGCCTTTACATGACATGAATTTTTATAGCATATCTTGGTTTAATTACATACTCATTTACTCTTTTGTCATTCCATCCTCCAACTTTGCCCAGCTTTGACACTTTTCTTGCATTTATTAGGAGCTATGCATTTTTTGAGATCATAAACCTGAGCTTGGAATAAAACCTTATTAAAGTTCACAAGACTGCCTACATCTCCACCGATGTGTGACATTGTGAGTCATGAATGTAGAAAATATATTTTTGATTTTCTAATCTCAAATGTATGTAGGAAAGGATCATTTCAGTCAATACTTAATACTAATTAGTGTTCGCAATCCTGCTTGCTTGTGTTGTAAGTCACTATCAGGACCAGATACTGGTTACTGGATGCTGAATTTCTATATTACTCTAATGCTGCTTCTGCAGGAGCTCACCATCTGTCAAATGTAAAATATCCTAACTGGAAAAATAAAATAATCCTTGCAAGTGTTGTAACCTCAGTTTCTCTCCTCCACGTGTATTATTTGCACCTGTGCTTATCCCTCCTTTCCCATCTCCTTCCATCCATCTTTCCCTTCCTCCCATCTGTCCTCTTATCCTCATGTGGTACATCAAATGTCCCCGGCTTGGCTGTCTGCTGACAGGCAGCCCACTGACAGGCTTGCAGGCCATTCTGAAGGGAGCTGACCATCCCTTTATGAGGCCCTCGAAGAGACAGTGTCAGAGCAAATCCACTCTGGAACCCGGCCAGGCCAGTCAGGCTTGTTCAAAGAGCACACGAGTAACAAACCAAAGGAGTTCTAGTTTGTGCATCTGTAACATGTTTAAAAATGAAGCAGACCGCAACAGAAAGAGCAGGTGCTGTATAAGAGAACAAAAGACTGAGAAAACAAGAACAGAGTGAAATTTGAACTGATGTGAGCACTAATACTTCACCTTATTCAAGTAAATGGCAACATTTCCTCAAATTTACAGTTTGATGACTTCCCATCTGCAGTATTTATTGTGTTGCAATTAACACTCTTCAAATATAAGTTGTTTTTTAAAAAGAAGGACTCAATGAAGCTTGGTAATCCATGCCACCCCAAAATAAAATTAAAAATAAAATTAAGAATAAAGCTATGTATGTGAGGAGCTCTGCCCTCTCAGTGTCACAACGCCTGCAGCTAGATAACCTCTATGGACTCAGCCAGGGGACTAAGACTAGAATAAGTCTGGCTACCAGGAGCCTTTATGTAATTTCATCCCGTGACGGCGCTAGTGGAAACTGAATGATTGTGAAGTCACTTTAATCTCTTCAGTATTGAACAGATGGCATAAGGTCATGTATGTTTTGTCTTTATTTATATGTGTGAGTCACATAGTTCCCTGCCCTGTTCTTGCTGAACCTTCCGTTACATTTGACGAAGTTGCTGTAAAAACAAGACCCCAGAGTTTGAGATGAGCCCTAACCAAATAAAAAGAAGATGAACTGATTACAAACAGATACTAATCTTACAAAAATAAAAAATAAAAGTTTCCTTATTTGAGCCCAAGCTTTCATTTATCTCATTTGTTGCATTTTGTTCCATTTGTCAGCATCTCAGTGCTGTTGTCACTGCTGCCCTTTGGCAAGAGCTGTTTGGAAATCATCAGAACCAATCAATCTCACTTAACTTTCTGCAGCAGCCTCTCTTTGTGTGCCCTCTAGTGCAAGGCTGAGTGTTGCATGTGTGTGTGACAGTAGGCTGGTACTCAGAAGTGTCCCCTCAGCTACCCCTATTTCTGCTTGTTGTGAAAGATGTGAGGCTAAACATGCAGAAACAACTAAGAAGAAAGCTCCACTCCCCTTGTTTTGTTTAGATCTGATTATTATCCTCATACACACTATTTGAAGCATACACAAGGACACACAGCGCATATGTACACACAGTGTCATCTTGAAAGACAACCAGGGGCAACTTGGCCAACGTGACAACAGTCCTAATGAGCTCGCCTGGGTGGGTGACCCTGGCGCCTGGTGAGAGGAGTGGTGTCGCCATGGAGATGCAGAGCCGAAGGGTCTGAGTCATGGTGTCATGCAGGTGCTTTTGGAAGGGTAGTGGACATCTCACTATCGGTTTACAATTCTTTAACGTTTATTATTTACCTTTAGAGAAAACATTGTTGCACACAAATTTTATATTCAGTTATAATTCCTACATATTTCTTTGTTTGTGTAAGACGAAATCATGCTAACTTGATTCTGTCAAGAGGGTTTGAGGCTTGTAGTAACTATGCTCCATCATATTCAGCAACAGATAGAAAATGAAGGAGGGACAGTGAGAAAAGCAAGAGAGGGGGACAGAAGCTAGAAGAAAGCAAAGACCCCCGGGGTCCTAAGTGTGCTCGGTGATGATATGCAGGGTAATGAACTTCCAGACTTTGTGCATCAGAAGCGTGACACTCTGCATCGCCTCGACTGTCAGCAATTTCTGTCCTGTACTGGTGAGATGAGGCCATAATCGCCTTCCATCCACTCCACACCAGCTTTTCAGGCTCACTCCGCTGACTTAAAGCCTGCATTTCATTTGTCAGCCTAATGGAGGAATTTGTAAGGAGTTTAAATTTGTGCGTCTCCTGGAGGTGTCATGTGCAGTTGTCAGTGGGGAAAAGAAGCAAGTTTTCAGCTGGGTGTGAAAAGTAATCACTTTTAACTTGGATAAGTTAGAATTTCTATGCACTGATATTATATTCAGTGAAGAAGAGTAGGTTCCAGTATCACTTTTAGACTGGAACTTTTTTGTAGGTGTGGCTCTTGCTGACATTGTTAATGCAAAATCTGTCATCTGTTATCTTAAACTGTTTATTTGAAAGTAGGCTACAACATCTTTGGAGGAAAAAAAACTGTTCTACCAATTTGAGAGTAAATTTAAATCTTCCAAAATTTTAAATGAAACCGTACTTGCTGGTACATATTTATATTTTAACCACACGCCTACTGTATAGATAGTTTCTTTTTTTTGTTTAGGTACTATTTTCTGGGCTTGCAGTGCAGAGAAGCCAAAGCCTCTCATCACACATGAATAATTAAAACCGAAATAATGCCTTTGGTTTTTTGCAGGGTCATCGCACAATCAGTGGGAAAGGTCGAAAGTGTGGACACTGTTTTGAAGGGGGCAGGGAATAAAAACAAGGTTGTGCTGAGGCACACAGATGAAAGAGAGGTGTGGTGCTGAGATTGGACGACGGCATGGTGTGTGAGTGTGTGTGTGTTGGGAGGGAGGGTGCTGAAGATATTAGACAAAGATTTAGAATGAAATTAAATGGATTTAGAGAGAGAGGATGGGTCATTCAAGTTACTGTGAAAAAATAATTTTGGTTTGAGTCACTGAACTAAGATATAGATCACGAGGGAGAGGGTGACTGTTTACTCTGTGTATTCCTGCTTTACATTGCCACCAAGACTGTTAAGTGTTGGACAACACTTTCACTTTGACAGATTTAGGACTTAGACTTTTTCCATTTTCGTGCATAAATGTTAATGCACCATCTTTGCATGAGAAAAACTCAAAAGATTGAGAGGAAGAGCAATTGTGTGGGCAAGCATGGTGTGCATGTGTATAAATGAAGATATGCTAATGCAAGTTGCATGCTATATATAACAGCCTGAGTTTTCAGTGTTGTTACAAATTACCAAGTAGAATAAAGTATATTTCAGAGATAACACTTGGCAGGTTTTAGGCTTTTCAGTATCAAAAACATGTTTTAGTGGAAGACTATGTTTTACTCATACACCAGAATGACTTATATACTTAAATATGGATTTTTTAATCAATACTGTATTACCACCTCAGATCTGTAATAGTTGGGGACATCTGGCATTATGGATGCCAAGTGATAAAGCACTTAAGCTGTTATTTATTTTCATTCTTCCATCAACTCTATCTGAAGGTGCTCTAAAACCTACTGGGGGACAAGAATGTCCTGTGCAGACCAGTCCAGGTCTTCAGCAGCTATGCTTTTGTGATGTTTGGACAATTGTTTTTGCATTGTGTTGCTGAAAAATGTTTGGATGTTCATAGAAAAGATACAGTTAGCTGCTTCGGCAGGGAGCCGGACAAAGGGCGGCCCGAAGACCCCAAATGGAGAGAGACAAAAAAGGACCGTTTTTTCCCTCGCCCGGACGCGGTTTACCCGGGCCCCCCCCTGGAGCCAGGCCTGGGAGGGGGGCACGCGGGCGAGCGTCTGGTGGCCGGGACTTTGCTCATGGGGCCCGGCCGGGCCTAGCCCGATAGGCCACATGGGCCCCCCCTCCCATGGACCCACTACCCATGGGAGGGGCCGTTGGGGTCGGGTGCATTGTGAGGCGGGCGGCAGTCGAAGGCGGGGACCCTGGCGGTCCGATCCGCGGCTGCAGGGGCTGGCTCTTGGGACGTGGAACGTCACCTCTCTGGTGGGGAAGGAGCCTGAGTTGGTGCTCGAGATTGAGCGGTTCCGGCTAGATATAGTCGTAACCCGAGACCTTGAGACCTTTTCCACTCTGGAGTTGCTCTCGGCTAGCAGGAGTGGGCATATTGGTCGCCCCCCGGCTTGGTGCCTGTGTGTTGGGCTTTACCCCGGTGGACGTGAGGGTAGCCTCCCTCCGCCTTCGGGTGGGGGGACGGGTCCTGACTGTCGTTTGTGCTGATGCACCGAACGACAGTTCAGAGTACCCACCCTTTTTGGGGTCCTTGGAGGGAGTGTTGGAGAGCGCTCCTCCCGGGGACTCCCTCGTTCTGCTGGGGGACTTCAATGCTCACGTGGGCAA
>JAVQJG010140238.1:0-13737 GCA_036024015.1 Craterocephalus amniculus
TCCTGTGTGGAGTTTGCGTGTTCTCCCTGTGTATGGGTTCTCACCGGCTCTCACTCCGGCTTCCTCCCACTCCAAAGACATGCATGTGAGGTTAATTGAACACTCTAAATTCTCCCTAGGAGTGAGTGTGTATGTGTGAGTGGTTGTCTGTCTCTCCGTGTTGGCCCTGCGACAGACTGGCGACCTGTCCAGGGTGTACCCCGCCTCTCGCCCCTTGACGGCTGGGATAGGCACAGCCGCGACCCACTTGGATTAAGCGGTTCAGATAATGGATGGATGGATCAAGGGGACAACAAAGGAAATCATAGTGTTTTGTTTTGGTAACAGGCTGAGAAAATGGCAGCTTAAGTCATTGCACATTCCCTCCGGACAAGTTTTATTTGAATGTTCTCTTTTCACAATGTACATACATTCAATCTTGACACCCTTATTGGAATACCACAGAGTTCAAAGCCTGATTATTTATTAATTTATTTATTTTTAAGCTTTTAAATGTTTTTGTCTTTGTAGTTTTAAAGTTGAATGAAGGTGGTGACGGCTTGGTAATCATAACAGGTTAATGATGTTTGATGTTTGAGTTCATACTTTAAAAAAAATAATTAAAGCTAATTTATTTTCCAAGAGCAGACTTTATGTAAAAGGCTCCTCTTGATAATCAGATTTAGAGTAAATGATATTAAAAAAAAGACTAGTTTAAAAATCTGTATTAAAAAAATTGAGTTTTTTTCTCTGCTGTTACCAATGTTGACCACTAGATGGAGCTCACGTAGCATTCTCCTTCATGTAGTGAGGGTTGGGGCTTCAGCGGAGGACTACAGTAAACAGAGAAGCAGCTGTTCCCATGGCACTCTGCAGAGTGAATATTAAGCAAATCTGAATGCTATTTAGGGCTGAGCTAATGAGTGAGAGGCTGTAGGTGGACGAGGAGAGCTCCAGCAGCATTTGCATTATTTTCCAATGAGAGTTCTTCCACTCGCTTTATTTCAGGCTTTTCTGAAGTACAGCGTCAATACAAATATTTGTCACCATGGTAGCATTTTATGGAATGTATTCGTATTGCAACCAATGGGAGCCTACTGTAGGTTTCATGATTGTTGGACTGCATCAGCATGGCCTTTACAGATCAGAGGCCTGCAGGCTCAAATTTAGAGAAAGTTGGGATTGTATGGCCTTGTGTCTTGGTGACCAATTAAAGATCTCCTGTCCATCTGTTCCTGAGATTTAGGCCACTTTTCAGCTTATTAGTATAGTCACTGGTTGGTCCATAAAAGATCTTGTATCTTGAAGGAATCCCTGCATGTTTTGTCTTGATATTGACTTGTTAGAGTGAAAGAAGATTTAGAGCTTTGATTTACAAAGGCTGGCCTCCCTGTTTGCTTCTCTATGAGGGGAACCTCTCTACTTTAACTCTACAAACATCTGAATTGTGCTTTCATGCTGCATATTCCTGATACTGATGCTCATGTAGCAGAGCGAGCCAAATCCTGACGTCTAACAAGAAAGAAGCCCCAACTCTCATCCTGAAATAGCTCCCGCCACATCCCGGTCACCACAGATGGAATCGTATTCCCAAGGAGTTGCCAATCCCTGCTGTTAGACTGTCAGGTTTACATCGTTGGCTTTCACTCCGAGCAGCGTTGTGCTGCAGCTCATTCATCTTCAGACGTCTAATAAGGGACTGATTTCCACCTAGGATGCCAGGTGATCATAATTAGCTGTAATTAACTAGCTGTGAGGATGGAGAAGCAGGAAGTTGCATGAGGGATTTGGCTGGAGTGAGCGTGGTAACTGTGTTTGTACAGGACTTGAATAGTCTTCATCCCTGAATTGGCTTTATTGGCGTCTGTGTTCTCTCATTTTTGTTTTATTTTTTGTTGGTTTTAGGCCAAATGAATTCAAAGGAATGAGATTTTAGATGCCACTGAACCCATACATATGAATGGTGCCATTTACTTGACTGGTTCTGGGACGTAAGGGCCAATGCTCATCCTTGTAAAACCCTGTTTCCTGTAATGGTGTAAATCCAAAGCCAAATTTTTACGTTTCTTCATGTGAAGCCGACGCGCGCAGTGAAACATCTCACATCTCATCAGGTTAAGTGCCAAACTGGTCAGTAATCCTTCCCAGCAGAAAGACCTTTTTTGATTTGGCCATCTGTGATGTGAGTTTTCACTCTCAGCGTGTAACAAACTGATGCATGAAGAGCATGATTCATGACATTTAAATGCACGGTGAACACCCAGAGTGGCACTGGACATAGAGGAAATGTAAAAGTTAGAGGCAATGTGCATGTGTTAGCTTTCAGCAAAAAGACGTATTCATGCATTTTGATGCCAAATAAACTAAAGCGCCTGTGCATCAAAGTGATGGTGGAGGGTCAATGAAATAGATTTTTAAGGGCTTTTGACCAAAGATCCGTATGTGAACGGCTGAGAATGAGGTTATGATCATTTCCCTTCTTCCAAACGGTGTAAAAAGTATTTTTCAAGAGGTGGGTTCTGGACCAAGAATAATCCTGTCACTGTAGCCACACTTGAGTTTGGAGTAGTTTGTTTCCGGTCAGGATTTTATTTCAGTGAGGGAACTGGTCAAAGTGGGATATGTTTGTGGTTCTGGATATTTGTACGTAAAGAATTGAATGTCATCATAGCAGTAAAACCAGGGTCATGGATGATGTTGCCAAGAGGGAGCAGCATAATGTGAAAAGCATAATCAGAGATCCGATCGGTGATATTGAGGTCGCCCTCATCATTCAATAGGGGTTGGAAAATCGAATATTGGGGTCTTTTATTTCATTTTTGTAAAATAGATTTTTCTGTATAAAAATAAATAAATTTTTAAAAATCGCATATCGGGATCTTTTATGTCATAGTTATAAAATCACTTTTTTGTAAAAAAAAACAAACAAAAAAAACGTTTTTCAAATAAATGCAAACATTTTTAAATTTCACTTATTTTGTTATTTTTGTTTATCTTTTTTACATGTCTTGTCAGGCATTACAGTAGCAGAATGTTGGTCTGCCTACTGTGTTTTTTTTCTGATTTGATATTAAGAAAAAAAACTAGCAAAAAGACTTTTTGACATTGTTTATTTTCACCACACAAATCTACAATATCGAAGAATCACGAGAATTGTGATTTAAATCGAATCAGCACCCAAAACAAATCCTGAAGGACTTGAATCTTATTGGTAACAGGAATTTAGATAAAAAGTAAATTTTCTGAACTGGGTGTAGAGTTTGAACTCTGCTTTTACACGCTAATCTTAAAACAATCAGTGGCCTGGACAATGAAACACTCACTTTTTTGTGAAAATATCTGCTAATGTACATTTTGATGTAAGTGCTGCTTAGGCCAAATGTTTTCCAACTGAACTGATTTTTCCCTTTTTACAGCTGAAGTTTCCAGGGAACAAAACCAGCATTTTTTTGCAGTGTAGAGTAGTGGGAGTAATTTTTTTCTCCCCCTGTTACAGAAAAGTGAAGCAATTTGTTCTGTGGCGCAAGGTCAAGAGAAATGAACGAGTTCTATCAATCCTACAAACCGGTCCAGTCGGAGTCAAAATGTTCTGTATAGTTTTTATAAATAGATCTGGGACTCCGTTTTAAATCCTTTTTTTTGTTCTTCCCATATCTTCAGTATGAAATGCAACAGAGAGGATGAGGAAATTAAATGCAATGAATGTCAGAAATTACATTATTTTATTTTAGGACTGTGATATTTGCATGACTTTAACACCAAACATATTCAACAATGTGTGAGTGCTGACAAAGAGAGAGCTTCAGTTGGGAGGCTGTGTCTCTGAGAATAAATAACATAATGATACTGTCCAAACTAACCCCATCACTTGGTTATGTATGTGTTTTGTGTTTTCAGATGACTCAGAAATGTTCGGCTCCCAGATTTCGACTCTTGGCTGCAAATGTTTAAAATGCAGCTTGACTCTGCGCGGACCCCGAGGTCAACAAAGCAGGTGCTCATGAATAAAGAGAATGCTAAATGTGCGTGAGGTTATTAATTACAAGCCTGATATTTCACAGGCTGCGTCTGTGTTTTGTTTTTGCCATTTGGGCACGGCTGTCAATACGTGTCCTGCTCAGTTTTATTTTCTCCCTTCCTCACCTTCTGCCTCTCAAGGAAGCTTTTTTTTTTGGATGGGGGAGGGGGGACTTAATCCTGATGACACAAAGTTGTTGCAAAGCAAAATAACGACAACAGCTGTCCCGACTTTTCATGTTTTCTTTTTAATTTCTTGTCACAATTATTTTTTTTTTCGTATTAAGGAGCACAGCCGGAGCCAAAATGGTGAGGAGGTGTCACCATGGCACACTGAAAGCAGTTGCATAAATTTAATTAAAGAATTATTCATTATCAAGTGACCTTTATTTAAGATACAATCAGCAAAGTTTCTTTACTTTTTACCCTGCAATCATGTCCCATTTGACTTTTGTTGAATCCCTGAAAGTGAGAACTTCATGAGTCACACTTTAGATGTGGCTGTAATAATAGGTATGTTGAATACGTACTTAGTGGGGGTTGCAAATGGTTTTATAGTGAATATAACCTCAGCTAAGTGCATGAAATGTACCCAGATGTCAATATTTAACACTAAGACCTGCTTCCTTAGAGCTGAGAGGGGAAGTAGCACGATCTGCTAATCAAATGCACTTGATTTAATTGATCAGCAAGTAGCAAAGCGGAAGTTTTGCTGGTCTGGCCAAGGAGGAAAGACATCAGCAATGATCATTGAGGCTGCTGCTCATCAGTCTGGGAAGGGTCGCAAGATAACATTTGTGACAGCTGTCTGTTTTCAGAGGATCGGATGTCCCAGCAAACCCTCACCTGCACTTTACTCAAGCCAAACAAACGGAGATCGCTCAGGGTGATCAACCGCTGAGCAGAAAGGAAGAAAACCAGCCTCATCAATCAGCTGGGGCAGAAAATACCGGAGCAACACGTGATCCGTACCAGGCTTGGCTTTTAAATGAACACAGACCCCAAACTTTAACTTCTTTGGTCGCTCTACTCCAAATAAACCGGAGCAGCCATGGGAGAGGACCACATGGCGCCACTGTGAATGTGCCCTCTGACTGTCCAGGCAGAAGGTAGCTTGTTAAATATTAAAGTTCATGACAAAACAATTTGGAAGTGCTGCAGGTGGAGGCTTGTTTTCTCCTAAGCGAACTTGACGGCACAGCTCAGGTTTGCATGGCTGCAACCAACATTGCTCCAAAACTTCTGGAGCAAAGTCAGAAAGCTGATCAGAGTATCGAGCACGGAGGTGGAAGGCTGATGATGTGGGCTCGCCGGACAGCTTTCAGTCATTGAGTCGAAAACATGTTCATCGGTCTGATGGCTAAAGCTGGGCTGAAATTGGATGATCCCAAATGCTGCAGATGATGATCTACAACAGAATGATTGAAAAAGTAAAGAAAAAAGATTAATGACCAGAACCCAACCTGACTGGCATGCTGAAGAGAGCAATGCACACAAATCCTTGCAAATTTAACTGAAGAAACCAATATTTCTCCACAGTGATACAACTGATAAACATCAACAACTTATGATTTTTCTATGATGTTTATCTCAAGCTGTAAGACCTGGTGACGACCAGAGGATGCTGTATATCCTGGAACCTGAACCATGCAGTTGACAGAGGATGTATATGGAATTTTTCTTCTTCCCATGAACACAAGAAGCACTGAAATAGTTTTTTAAAAATATTTGGTCTTTTTTGACTTGAGAGATTGTGCTTGGTCACCGGCGGCTCCCCTGTAAATCATTTAGCATCTGACAATATAAGGAGGAGGAAAGCGAGCTCAGGCTCGGACAGCTGGGCTGTGAGAGCTTGAAATCTCATTTCCAAGAGGTGCGATGGCGAGAGCGTGTAGAAACATCCCAGTTAGTTGTTGCTGCAGTACTAGTTTAATATTATCGCGTATCAGACACCAAAAACAAACATTCCCTCTGTCTCTGGGCGAGGGTATCCCCCAGAAGCTAATGGCAGCCGCTGGACAGATTCAGACCTGCGATAACCACGTAAAAATGCTGTGTACAGTACAGGAGCCTGAGCGAAAGGTGACGGGAATGGACGGTATAATTGCGAGTGGCAGGGTCTTAAAATGGCAGAGGCGAGCCGCAGACCGTCCGCGAGGGGCCCGGACCCAGGGTCATGTGTCATTAGCTCGGTGTGAATTGGCGGCAGGCTGCAGGAAAGCCGAGCAGCGGGGACAGCGATGCTGTTTTCACGGCTGATTGGAAAGGCTGGCGGCCAGCGCCTGTCCTCTTCGCCTCCTTTCCAAGGGAATAAGCTCCATCCAAGCAGTGTCTGGCAGCCAGGAGATGCCTCCCACTCCTTCTGCTCCTCTGCCAGATGCATATTGAGATGACATAGACCTTATTTTGACTAGTTCACGCTGCTATATGGGAAATTCAAAGATGCAAACTTGGCATTGTTGAGTGTGATTCTCCACATCAATTAAATTAGTTTCTACATTCGCCTTATCCCATTAAAGTTCATTTAATGAATTTAAGCAAATATAAGCCTGGAGCTGCGTCAGGGGGATGTTTTTTAAAATTCCCGTATTGTAAAAAAAGAAAAAAAAGTGACCCAAGAGACTGTTTGAGCACGAGCGGGCGTTGTGTGCAAAACGTCCAATCGCGGTGACGATTGTGTTTTTAAAATTAGATGATGAGTCACACCGATAGGCGTGAAAGATGTGGAGTGAAAGCTAAATTACTGCTGCAGAACCTGAACGCAGAAGTGCTGATGGGGCTGGAAGTGGAAGGCAAAAGTAGAGGGCTGTCAAGCTGGAAAGTTCCACAGCAAGCCGGGTGAAAGGATGATTACGGGCAATTATGCGGCCGAAAACACTCTCCGAGGGCAGACCCTCTGCGTTCCAGAGGTCGGTCAGGATGGACATAGAAATAGCCATTCAGCTGAGCCCCTGATGGGTTTCATTACGGGATGTCATGTTTTTTAGCATAAGGGTTGAGGGGATGTATTACACTGCATCAGGACCGAGTTCAGTCACATAAACTTTATTTTAAAGATGCTTGATAAGGGGATACACTGTTATGATCGGGAATAGCATCACTAGTGTCTGAGTCTGAGTACGTTTGAGTACTTGAGTACTTTTATGGCAGTTTTGTCCCTATAAGACAAGAAAAGAGGTCTTAATTAAACTCAGAGGTCATAAATTGTACAAACATCCAAGAAATACACGAAAACCAGTGAAGCTGCACTATTCTGTTGCATTGGAAAGTCTCTATTTGCATTAAATGGATCTTAAAGTTAGAGGCAGTTTCTGGGACCTTTTGCATCACTTTATGGTCAAAACTAGGGGAGGGTGTATTAAAACTGGGTTGAGATTCCGATACCATCCAGACAAAGTATCGGAATCACTACTTTTTTGAGTATCGAGATGCCACTAAAAGATGGCATTTCTTTTAAATTTTGAGAGTTTTACAGCAATAAAATTAGTAAATGAAGCCTAGTCAGTTACGGCTGCCTATCAGATGCCATAGTACTTGTTTTGATATATTGTACTGGTTGAATGCAGGTTGTTGCACACTATGATTATTGTTTGTTTTCATTCACTTCAATCATGAATAATCATAATCTGATTTGAGATTTTAATCTTTAAACCTCACCCTGGAGGGACAAAAAAAGCATCTGTATTGATGGAAAAAGTAATGACCAACAGTATTGCATCGACATAAAAAATGTAGGCATCGCCCATCCCTAGTCATTCAGAAGCCTGCAGTAGACATTATGTGTTCTATTGTTTATCGTATTATGTGATTTAGGTCTGAAGCAACTGGACATATTGACAGTTTAGCTATTTGTTAGTTTTTCCAAACAGCAGCCCCAGTAGCCTGTAGAAAATCTCACACAAGATATTCCACGCAACAGCTTGTGGAATAGCATCCGATTCTTTAAGCAGAATCAGTTGCAATTTTAACAAAGATGTTTTTGGATAATTGAACAGCATGATCCCACTAAATGGGGTTGTGGTCAGGACTGCAGGTAGATCATACTGTCTCCACTCCCAGATCCTGGAGCTAGTCTCTGATAAACATCATCTGGTTGCAGGATCTCATCTCTATCACTATCGGGCTATAGTATATGAGCAATCCGCTCATATGGTGGTGTTTTTTTTTTTTTTCTCAAGGATTACAGACTTGGATGAGAGACGTGTGGGTGATGCTCTGATCTGGATGTACCTGCCAATACAGTCTGAGCACGATGTTAATTAAAATGCTGTATAATAATGGTGTTTTTTTCAGTGGTGTCATTCCTCCTTTATTTTGATGCAATGGTAGGCAGTTTTGCCACATTTAGTCATATTTCTGACTCATTTTAAAGCGGGGAGATTTAGTTCACACAAAAATGTAAAAGCTGTGTTTTAAAATGGTATTTTACTTGACTACCGTTTTTGGGGTTTTTTTGTAAGAAAAAAAATTAAAATCTTATTTAGTTTTTGCTTGAAGTGCTTTTTGTATTGGAGGCAGCTTTGGGTTTTGTTGGTAATTTAAATTTATGTTTAAAAGAATTTTTATTATTTGGGTCCCTGCAGAGAGAATGCAGTACACCCATGACCCGTGTTCTTTTGAATTTTTTGTTTATTTCTGATTAGTTAATTTGTGGAACGGTTTTGTCAGTGAAGGAGTCCCTCACTGATGGTTCTCCTCCTGTAAAGTTCTCAGAACTGAGGATCTTGTCATAACAACTTTTATTATGTTTATTCTTTTGATGAATTTTGTTTATTGATCTCAATAACCCTTGGATGTATGTTGCCTTTTTATGCTTTTTCATGTCACATGCTTTCTCTTATGTTGATCTTATATGGGACTGCAGATGAAAACGAGCTTGGAGGGCTAAATCTGGCATATTTACATGGTGAACCCTATTTTGATTGATCTGCACTGTCCCATGCTAAATAAAGAACTCTTAAAAAAAGAGTTTCTTTGGATCTGTGAGGTCAGATAAGGTTTTCTAATAAGAATATATAGGATGTTTTGACAAAAGAAGATTGGAAAGTACAACAAGTGGGACAAACACAGTGAAATTTAACTGAAAAAGTTTCAGTCTATCTATACATCCATATTAGATAGTTGTTTTTTTTTCTTAATACCTTTTTAAAGTAACATGCCTAACACTGGTGACTGACCTACTTCTAGTTATAATTGATCGATTTTAGCCTGGTTGTTCTGGAAATATTAGCATTAGCAGGTAGCTTATGGGACATTACATCGTATGAAAACCATAAAACTAAACCAGCCAGTTACTAATTCTGTTACTTGCATTAATTATGGGAAAACATATTTATCGCATGAAAACCTGCATCACTAGCGCAAAAGGTTTAGTCATGTTTGCTACTTTTAGACAATTTTTAGCCACTAACTAGCCACATGTAGACATGCTTATGTACTGCAGCTCATCAGGAATAACTGCTGCTGTTTTGAATAAAAGCTGCTGGAAGATGTGGAAAAGTAAATCAGTGGAGGTCACACAGGTTTATTAAACAGCTGTCATTTTTGTTTTCTTATAGGTGCTCCCGATAGTTGTCTGCTTTGTTTTCCTACATATTTGTTTTAGTTTTTTTTATTGTCGTTCCTTTTTCCCCTTATTTTTCCTTCACACTTCTCTTGTCTCTTCCCTTTGGTTCTCCCTTTCAGCTCTAGTATTGTAATTAAGTAATAACCGAATGAAAAAGAAAAGAACTACATTCAACTGTCTAGAGGAGCTTTATATCCACAAAGCTTTATTCGTCTTACGTCCATTAAGCTCCCCCAGTATTTCTATGTTTTGGGAATAATATCCAACTAAGGGGATATAACACTAAACGCTTTGTGTGGAGTCGTTTCGGTCTTTCTCCGGATGAACAGCCACCACTTTTACCTGCTCTTCTCCTCATTTCAAACAGAGAGCATTCCAGCCCTCCCTTCATGACAGTCTTCCTTCCCAGACGGGAAGTCATTCCAGGGGCTCTCACCTCCGCACAGATGGCCATTTAACACATCGCTGGCAACTGCAAATGAACCAGGAGCCCGGAGCCACTTGACTAGACCCGGCTGACTTCGCACAAATGTTTATCTCTCACTCACCTGCTGTGCCGGGATAGATTCTTTTTTATTTTCTTTGATTTCTTTGATTCTATCCATTTGCCGCTGTGTGAACGTAGTTAGAAGTTGGTGTGGAGGTATTTTTTTTGTTTTTATATTTGCTCTACTATTTAGCTTCCTTCACTTCGCTGAACAAACAAGCATAAGCCTGGTTTTCGTTTTGCTCTAAATTCTCCCGTTTTCGATTTCCCCGTTTCTCTTCATGTCTGGAAGAAGGGAAAGGGCTGTCTTTTTGCAAATCTGCCGCTGCACCTATGAAATCTGTAATAGCCAGTTTTGCTCTGACAAGCTTCCTTTTATGGCCTTTCGGTGCATTCGGAGCTCCATCGGTGATAAAACAGATAAAGCCTTTCTGACAAGTTTAAAAATGAGAAAGCGGCCGCGGCTGACACCCACGAGAGAGCCATCCTCCGAGTCTCCTTCCCAGCCCGGTCCTCCATCGCCTTCGCCATGTCCTGTTTACTCTTGTTTCCTCGAAAGGCCCCGCTTGTTATTTACTATCCGCACAGGGTAAAATATTAACGAAGATACCTCTTGAGGATGTTTGTAAGTGCTGAGCGATATGACTGCAGCTAAGCTATTAAGGGAGAGTCAAAGCACTGAGGGATGTAAACATAGTGCCTGTTCTATCATTGCACCACTCTGCTTTTAATACCACGCTTGCAAATTTCCTTTCTGGACGGTGCGGACATGTCCTGTCTCTTATAGAAGCTTGTTAAGAAAGGATAGAGGCCCTAATCATGTGTTTGCGCTGGTGTTTTGTTTCGTTTTGAATCAGGAAAAGGGCAATTTAGGGGCCCTTGGTGTGAAAAATTCAGAGATGGGGAAACAGGGGGTTGATAAAGCCGAGCTGGCAAGGCCGGGTGTCTAAATCACAGTTTGGAATGGACCCTCGGTGTGGCGATTGGCTGTCACAGCCAGAGATGGAGGACGACACCCACAGGAAAAGGATAAATTGTCTGATAAGCGCGTGGTGAGGTACAGGGCTTCTGCTGGCAGGCAGACTCTTGAGAGGTAGGTGGGAGAGAGAGAGCAAGGAGATGGGGATAGAAAAGGAAAATGAGTCAAGAGGGAGCAGGCAACAGATGAATCTCCATCTGTGTTCAGAGGCGTACAGGGATGGCAGCAAGAAAACAAGCCAAGCGATCAGTGAAGTGCAGCTTTGGTCTCATATCTCTAGTGGGTTTACCTCTGTGAAGGAACCCTTAAGTGCATTTTGACGGTTCTCCTTTCTGCTGCGGCAGGAGAAGCACCTCCTCCTGTAATAATGAGGCGGGATGAGTGGCATCACTCAGCGCCTCCTCAAGAGACCGGAGATACAGCGACAGTTGTAGCAACAAGGAATTGTTTTTTTGGGGGTTTTTTTTCTAAATCAATTTGGTGCAGAACCTGAACTGTACTGCTGTGTTTCTTTTCAGTGAGAAAAACTTCTGCGACCTTTCCAAACAAGCCATACCAGCTGAGTTTTTCTGGACTTTAACAGGCTAACTGAGGCCTGAAGAGTCTGAGATGCAGCTTTTGCTCCTGAGAAAACTGGCAACTGTCCTGGCTGTTGCAGAATGATGGATTACTGTTTAGAAATGGCTACATAATCCCTGTAGATCAGTGAATTAAGGGCATTCGATCAGCAGCATCTGAATAATATGAATACTTCAATTCCCCTGGATGCAGTGAAGGTGAACCTATTTTTCACATCATTTCTCCTTTGGCTTAGTTTTTGTTTGAAAAATAAGACTGAAGCATCGAAATAAAGATACAGCTTGAGTTTACTTTGCATTGTAAATATCGAAGGATCATAATTTATAATACCATTATGTGATGAATGATAGAGTTCTGCTTTTATTGGATCTTAGTGTAACATGATGTTAGAAAATCAGTTGTCACCAGAGGCAACATTTCCTTGCTTCCTTGTTCCAGATGTTCTCTGCTTTACTGCAGTATTCATACGCTACACAGGAATCCAAAGAAGCATCTTCAAGCCAGCAAGCTTCTAAAAATACTTAAGATTTAAGATAATTAAACTTGATGAATTAGTGCTGTTAGCTTAATTTACCAAACAAGCAACACACGTGTACATATCAAAAGATATAAACGTATTATATCTTTTACGTGATGTGGCTGGATGAATCCAGATCCATTCAAAAGGAATCAAAAGTTCTCACAGTTATTCCCACAGCTCTGGAAAATTATTTTCTGATTTCTTTTTCTTTTTTTTATTTAGTTTTGTTTCAGTCTGCAGCTGAAATTGTTCAAATAAAATGTACAACATCAAAATTAAATTTAACAGAAGATTAATTGAATAGGAAAATTGTAGGGGAAAAAACAGATTGCCAAAGGAATTTGGTCTGATTGTTAACAAGAGGATTTATTTCTACCCTCTTCTTGTTGATGTTGATCAGATCTCACCTGCAGGGAAAATAAACTGGCCATTTTCCTCTGTTTGTGCTTTACAAAGCCAGAACCAAGCTGTGAGTTCAAAGCAGCTGACCACACAGACAGGTTTGAGGAAAAAAATTAGAATTATTCTGCCTAGACTGAAGAGAACTGTGACCTCCATCATTTTGAGACAACCAGGCCCTGGATAGCTGTCCAAAGTAAGGTCTTAGTGAGTGAAGAACCTGGGCTCCATAGATCTTTTGTGCAGAACAACCGTCAATGATGCCCTCCCCTGACCTGGGCTTCACGGTGGAGCGACCACACGAAAGCTTCCCGCATGTGAAAAAGGACTACCTGACTGTGAGAAACGGACTTATTTGATGTAATGAAAGCCAGCCTGACCTCTTTGGCCTCAATTGTAAGCATCATGTCTAGAGGAATGAAGATAACGTAAATGTGGGAGCACAGCGCTGGCTGCATCATGCTGTGGAAGTGTTCAAAGTCTCAGATGTGGCTTCATTCATTAGCTCTCAGACATGTGGAGAGAAGCCAGAGTTTTTTTTGTTTTTTTTTTGAAGATGATGTCCAAGGGGAAAATGAAAAGTAAAGCTATGATCCAAAGATAGTGGAAATCTCCAGTGGCTACAATTTTATTCTCAGAATGAGGTAGTTTGTCTGCTTTGTGCTGTTTGTTTCTCTCTAAAACAGATTTTATGTTTCTATTAAATAAAATGAAATATCACAAGCGACACATAATCTTAAGGAACATAATGAACTCAATCTAAATGTCCTGTTGTGAGTATAGCAACTCCCACATCTACCAGGAGTCGGTGGAAATCAGGGGCGTGCACAGATAATTTCTGGGGCAGGTGCTCAAAGGGAAGAAAGGGCACATTTTGCAGCGAATGAAACTGCAGGATTGAAGCTACTTCATTCACACCTAACCCCTAACCCTCCCACCTCACTAGAACAGAGGCCAGAGGCAGGCCAGAGCCCCCGAGACCCAGGCCACCAGCCCTCCCCATAGGCAACAGACCCCGGCCCCCCACCACAGAGACAACCACGAGCCCGCCCAGAAAGGCAGCAGCAGGAGACCCCAACCGGAGCCCCCCCGCAGACACGAGGCACCGGCCCCGGCAGGCCAAGGCCAGCAGCTCCCGATCCCGCCGAGCACCAGCCGCCCGGGGCAGACGGGGCCGAGGACCCGGGCCCAGGAGCGCGGGGACCCCCCCC
>JAVQJG010140245.1:0-14296 GCA_036024015.1 Craterocephalus amniculus
CAGACTCTTACCGAAGCCGGTCGGGAGCAAGGCGAAAACGTCTTTCCCTCCAATAAATGCCTCTAAGGCTACACCTTGCTCAAATTTCAACTTGAATTTTCCGTTTAATGTGCTCAAAAGGGATTCTACCGCTGTGTTAAACGCTCGTCGCTGCTCCATGTTAGCTATGTTGACAGTTGTGCTGCCAATGGCTGCCAGTCGTAGTAGCAGTAAGTCACTGCCTTGAGCCCGGCTCTTTGAATAAGCTCAAATTTGATTGGCTCCCACTTTTTTGGGATTTTGGAAATCGGTTGAATAGGTCTCCTGGCCAGACTATATGGAGCTTGCGAATTTTAGTCGCGGTAGCCAGGCTATATAAATGGTGCTCTGTGGAATATATACCCAGAGCTCTGCTGAGTTGGATCACTCTGAACTACGGGACCATAATCTGCTCATGTCAGAATTGACAAAATTCTACAAAAACCTGTCATACTTGCTTGTGCAATCCTTTTTTTTTTTCTTTTTTTTTACTTGGCCCCATAACCCAATTACATTTATAGAAATCCTACTTGTGGATGTGTTGTATTTGCATATATTTTGAAATAGTTATGTAGGTGTGTTTAGAGATCTTACAAAAGGAGCGTGTGATATCTCCTGGCAACTTAGGGGCCAGGTGTCCCATCATCAGTGTGTACAAAGATCAAAGACAGAACGATATAACCCCCACCAAGAGTTAATCCGGCTCTCTCCTCATGCATCCACCTCCATGGAGCAGGGGGCCTGCTGGGCACCTTGCCTCTCTGACCCACTGCCTGGGCTCCCTCTGTCTCTCAAGGCCGTCGCTTTGGTGCTATGAATAGACACGGGTGCATGCTCAGTGCCGTCAGCCGGGCATTGGCACGTGTGGCTCATGTCAGCACGGCTGCAGCGCAACGCTCCAGAATGGCGTCACTGCACCGACAGCACATTTGGGTCGCCATGGAAACAGGGATGAGCACCCCTACCTCTGCCCTGCCATCCATTGGCTGCATTTTCCAGACAAACTCTGATGTCTTTCTCTGGCTCTTCCTGCCTTTCTCTCCTCATCCCTGTCAGTGTCTCTTGTTTACTTGACTTGTGACGCTCAACAGGGAACTGGAGGTTTGAAATTGTATCCAGAAGGCTTTATATTCACCCGTTTTAAATTTCTCACATTGTTGATCGTGACAGTTTAATATAGAAGTACACACTCGTGGATTTAATTTGATCATACATATGTTCATATTGCAACTGGGCCCTGAAGTCTGTTTTGTATGTGTGTGTGTGTCTGTAATAGTCTCCTAAAGTTCTCCAAGTACATGGGGAGTCTCACGTCCCTCTTCCCTTCTGACTTTCTCTCAATGGCTGACCTCTCTCTCTTTTCTCCTGGTCCGTCCACGCTGGCGTGCGGTGCCGGAGTGACGGTCCTTAATGGTCGGGTTGTGTGGGTCACTGCATTTTTCAATGGCAGCAAAGAGTTTTCTCAAGGCAAACGAGCAGATTGCCGTGTTTGTACTTTCGCTCCATTTACCACTTTGTGTTTAATCACAGCATTTACTGTGGACTGGCTGACCAGCCAGCTGGCAGGGACAGGTACTATGTTCATAAACAAAACTAAACTAGTTCATCAACACCTGTTTCCTCTCCCTAATTGTGTTTAAAGTTTCGGATTTTCCAAGAATTAGGGTGTCACTTCCTGCTTTCAGAGTTTCAGTTTCACTCATATCTAAACAATAATAAAATGTTTTTATTCTTTCTGTTTCCTTGGATTGTTTTGAGTAAAATACAGGGATTAAAATTGAAGAATAACAGTCTGCGCCCAAGTGTATCTCTTCCCCACCCTTCCTTTCATTTGCAGGGTGTGTAGTGATACTTTAACACACACACTTAATGTGTATGGGAGGAAATATCACATTCAGACAAGTAATTCCAGCAAGAGCAAACGAAAGATCAGTAATTAACATTCAACTAATCAGTCCAAATTTCCATTCCTTCATGAGTTACTGTGTGTACAAATGTCATGGACTAAGTGTGTTGATGAGGTTTTTCTCTTTTTGGCATTTTATTTAGACTCGTTCTGTTGTTGTGTACCTTAATTTAAACCATCTGTTCTCTAGTGAATTTACATCATTGTCCTTCCTTTCCTGCTTCATTCCTGTTTTTTGCTTCTTTGATTCCTCCACAGTAGTTTTTGGTTATCTGGTTTTTGTGTATATTTTTGTTTTTCTTTGTTTAGATTTTTTTGGTTGTGTGTGTGTGTCTATTGGTCTAGTTTTTCTTTTCTCTACTCTAGTTCTAGTTTGGATTGTTTATGGATTTGGTTCCCGCACATCAGCCTTGGTATTATTCAATTTATGAGTCAGTTATGTAGATTTTGTTTTACCTCATATTTGTATCGCTGCTCTGTCTTCACATTCAGTCAAGCCTGACAAAGTTGTGAGTGTGTGGATTCATGCATGTGGTCACACATCTAATAAATGTGTATTTGTGGTGAATTCATATTAAGAGTAAATGACAGACCAGCTGTGGCATATGCTGGGTCAAGAAGGTCAACGGGTGTCTGACTTGTTAGACTGAAGAAGAAAAAAGCAAAAAAACAGCCCAGTCTGTGACTGGAGCAAATCCAATCATGCAGTGGTAAAGTGTACTGATGTTTCAAGTTATCTTTTATTAGCCTTCATTTGTTTTTTTCTTTTTTGTAGAAATTCTTTTTGAACATCTTTCATTCAAAAACACTGTAAGAACTAAAAAGAAACAGAAAGAGGAAATATTAAAAATACAAACAATATTAGAATATTTACTTCCTTAAAATCACCTACAGTAAATGGGCAGTTTTCTATTAATTTTGCATTTTTGCAATAAAAATCTGTATTATTCTTGTCAGGTGACATTTGTACTTTGATCCCACTTCTAGCTGGTTGCTTTCAAATAGAAACCAAACCAACTTGGTGAACTGCACCTGCTCTTCAATATAGTCTAATCAGTGGTGCAGTTCCTGCTATCCAAGATCATTATAAATACATCTTTTTATCTTAATTACTATGAATCTGATATTTAAAAGACAAAACAAAGATGTGTTTTTTACAAAACTGTGCTACATCGTGGATACTGGATATTAAAATTTCATATAATGTAAAAAACAAATGTATTTTTGTGTACATTATAGCAGAATATAGTGATAGCAGCAGAATCATATAATAAGAGACTTCAGGTAGAAGAAAGGTGATAAGTCAAGGGAAATAGTACAGATGCTGACTTGTTTAGTATTACACACCAGGTAAAATGCATAAATCCCAGTCCGCAACAAAGAACAAAGAGTATACAGTTTTATCTAAACCTTTGCTGAGCAGGATGAGGAAGGTTTCATTTTAATGAAATATCTCATTATTTCACTGGACTGAAAGACTGAGCTTTGCTAAATCCTACTAAATGGAATTGCCTTCTGTGAAGTGCTAGTGTTTCAACAATAATAATAATAAATGAATAAAATCAGCTTTTTCTATTACTGACATATTAGCCATATTAGAATGTTTCAGTTTTCTTGATTATTTGCATTACAGTGTACAACATGACTTCTTCATCATTTTCTGCATGGTTAGTTTACCTTGTGTTTTTAATTTTGCTGCCAGAATAAGACCATTTGAACAAATGTGATTTTCAAAGTGGAGAAATATTTCATGTTCCCAAAAGGGCAACAAGTTGTATATTTTCTGTGTATATACACTCTCACATCAAACAATAAATATTTGTGAGTGCAGAAAAGCAATGACAGCATATACTGTAAGCTGGCATCTAATAGAACAGTTTGTGCTTTTAATTCAGATTGTGCTGATTCATCTCTCTCATATTAACCCTATTAGCAGTCCCACTGACAGAGAACCATGATAAGGGTTGCCAGGATATTGCTGTTGTTATTTCTTTAACTCTGTTTTGAGACTCAATAACTCTCTCACCCACACACTGTAGTTAATGAGACACACACTGTAGGTAATGAGAGGGGTGTTTAGTGCATGTGGAGAAGAGAAGCTCAAGTTTAAAGGGATGCTCTGTAACTTTTGACCCAAATATAAGCCTAGTGTTAGTAATAATGAATTTTTTCTGGGATCAATATACAGTGTTTGGCACATGTCGGTGCTTTGAGGGTTCTGACATCATTCAATATTATAAGCACTCAGAGGTACATACCTGCACTAGGCCTTTATCTTTCAATGGTGAATAGCCTTCCTTAATTCCTGAAACTGAATTACTTGTCTGTCAGCTAGTCAAAGTGGTCTGAAAACACGATTCCAAAACACTGATAGAGACGGTTTAATTTTGCCACAGTGTCATGCGGCCTCTGGGAAGATACAAATTTAGCGCCCCTAGTGGCCAAAAGTTACACAGTATTTCATTAAAGTCAGCCAACTTCTTCATCAGTTTTGTTATTCTTAATCTGACAGTAGTTTAGGGTGCACTTTAGCTTTTTTTGTCATCAAATTTATTGTGTAATTACAACCATAACACACTATTAGAACCACTCATCTAAACAAACAGTAAATGCAGATTTATCAAAAATATGCAATAAATATATACAGACACATCAATAGATAAGTTCAAATAAAAAAACGGACTTTTCTTAGAAGACAGTCCTTGGAAATAAATTCATCATATGAATGGTGCCATCTGCATATACTGTACACACATGCAGACAGCATACACACACACAGAAACACAGACGCCAGCATCAGCATATCAACGTGGCCAAACAATGCCCCATGCTAGGCAACCATGCCATCCTAGGGCAGATGGCAGAGTCTGATCATGTTTATTTAACTTTAATCCAGTGCATTTCCTTTTGTCATATTGCTTTCTAAATTACATTACAGGCTTTATCCAAGCTGTGTTGTTGTTGTGTGTGAGTATAGATTGATAGACAGACATTTTGCCCACCTCAACTTTTCTTCCTTTTCATTTAAAAGCCTCCATTACTGCATAAACACCCACAGGATTTTCAATGAAGCGAAGTCTGGACTTTAAGTGAATAGATAGATAGATAGATATATAGATAGATAGATAGATAGATAGATTGATGGATGGATGGATGGATGGATGGATGGATGGATGGATGGATGGATGGATGGATGGATGGATGGATGGATGGATAATTGATGGATTGTTATTTGATGGATGGATGGATGATGGGTAGATAGACAGACGGATGTCTTCAGACTGGCTCATCCAACATATTATGCTTAGGTTCAGCTTATATTTTAGGTGATTGACCCACCAGGACACTTATTTCTCTCCATGAGCGAGTCGGACTGCAGGTCTGAATGAAGCCCTCTGCACTCTGACAGGACTAGCGTTGCATCACAGCAGCGGCTCATGGACGGTCCTATTGTAGTGAAAAGGGCAGTTTAGAGGAGAGAAAGAAGAGTCTGAAGCTGGTTTTCTCATCCATTCAAAAGCAAACAGACAAAAACAGAAAGACGGTGGAGGCTGAAGGGAGGAGAGAGCTGTGACGTGATCATACTGATAAAACCTCCATCCCTCCACTTCCTCCTCTCCGCTGCCTTCTTGTCTTTCACAGTGTTTCTGTGTGTGTAGCCACTTTTGTGCAACTGGACAAAGACTCCGGCCTCAGTGTTTCCTGTCTGCAGGACAAGGTGGTCCCACCACTTCATGTGTGTGTGTTTGTTCTGAATGAGAGTCAACCTCACTCTTTATAGGAACCCCATACCTGTTGTCATGACAACAGTATCCCCCTCCTCTTCACCCTTTTCCTCATCAGTTTCCCACAGAACAAAACCAACATTGTTTGTCGTATGTGTGGTGTGTGTGTGCGTGCATACCACATTCAGGTCAGATTAGTTTGTGTTCATTGAGCTTGTGTTTGCGGTCACACACACACACACACACACACAAACACGCACACACACACTTGGAGGACTTAATTCACTTGTCCTGCTGATAAGAACCCGAAAACACACTCATGTAGCCAAGTGCTGCTTGAACTGAGCTGCTTTCACACGGTGAGGCGTTCAAGTTCCAGATTGTGATGCATTTACTGACACTAACCCTGAAAACCCCAAGTTATAATTGTCTTTACTTTGAATTTAAACCAGCCTGTATAAAGTGAAGCTTTTCAAACTCAGTCTACATGCAGGCATGATGCATCCGCGGCAGCCTCAGATTATGAGGCTGAAATGTTATAAAACGAATGTATCAACAGATATAACACCATGAAGGAATTTATTACTAACACCTCATCTACAAATGAGAACAATTACTGTCATTAAAACAAACACCACACAAACTATTCACATCCCTATACTTTTTTCCTGATTTACAGTTATTTATGCTGCCATTTACCTGCTATCCTCACAAAACCAGCTTAAACTTTTTGCTTTTTGGCACCACCGTGCATTCAAAAACATCTTTGCTTTATTCCAGCCATCAAGTACTGTTTTCTCCTTTTCTATTTATTTGTTGATCTTTGGGTGCTCCTGATTGCATATTACCCTCAATTTGAGCTCTCTGTTTGGTGGAAAGTTTGACAGGAAGTGGTATCATCATCATTTCCAGGTCTAAATAGAGGTTTAGTGATTGTGATATGTTTTCTTGATGAAAATGTGATAAATAAAGGTATTATCATGGATCATTGTTTGTGGATAGTCTCTGAATAAATATCCATTTTGCAGTTGGATTGTAAACCTGGGTGGGGAATAAATGCCTGGAAAGCTGCATATAACACTCCCTCTGGTGATTACACATGGGCCATTGCTGATCTGCCTGACAATCATCTTGAGGGTTTACAGAAAATGGGTCTAAAGAAGAGAAAGTATCCAGTGAATAGCAGTGGTATGAACCAGATTTCTAAGAGCATAAAACTGAGGCTATATTGACAAAGAATCACAAAACTGGACAATGGAAGATGGAAAAACATTGATGTGTCTCCAATTCAACACTCAGATGCTAGGCTAAGAATCTGCTGGAAACATCATGAAAGCTGGCATCTTGCCTTGGCTCAAGGCTTCAGGCTGCTGCTGGTGTAATGGTAGGAGGAGATTTTTCTTGTTCCATTTAAGGTCCATGGTACCAATGTGGCATGGTTTAACCAACACAGTTTACCTGAGTATTGTTGCTGACCATGCCCATCCCTGTATGTCTAGCAGCACTGTGGCATCTTCTGATGGCTACTTCCAGCAGGATAATGCAACGTCTTCTTCTTCTTCATCTTCTTTGTCCACTTGTTTGGGGTCAGGTTGCACGGGCAACAGTCAGGAAGGGAAGCCTAGATTTTCCTATATCCGGTCAGTGGGACATGCCAACAAAACCTCCCCAGGGAAGCTTCCAGGAGGCATCCTGGCCAGATGTCCAAGCCACCTCATCTGGCTCCACTCGATGTGGAGAAGCAACAGCTCTACTCTGAGCTTCTCACCCTATCTCTAAGTGAGAGCCCGGCCACCTCTGGCGGAAACTCATTTCAGTCACTTGAATTTGCAATCTTGTTCTTTCATTCACTACCCAGAGCTGATGTCCATAGTCGAGGGTAGGGTTGTAGATTTATCGGTAAATCAAGAGCCTCGCCTTGGCTCCGCTCCCACTTCACCATGACGGACCAATGCAGAGTCCGCATCACTGCAGATGTTGCACCGATCAGCCTGTCCTGCTCCATCCTTCCCTCAGGAAAGTGGATCAAATCTTTACACTGGCTTCCTGTTTGTCAAAGAATCGACATCAAAATCCTGCTGTTAGTTAGTTTAACTGAATGGTTTAGGACCAACCAGATCCCTCAGGCCATCAGGGTCCCAGAGTCAGAACTTAACACGGAGAGGCAGTATTCAGTTTTTATACTCCCCACATGTGGAACAAACTCCCCGAAAACTGCAGGTCTGCTGGAACTGTCAGCAGTTTTAAATCAGGGTTAGAAACTTTTCTACAGTATTTGCTGCTTTTTATGTGTTTTTCCTCTTTTCTGAGGGTTCCCTCTTTATTTATTTTTCTTATCTGTGACTTAACTTCCGTTTTTAAGTCTTCTAATGTTTGTATGTGAAGCACCTCCAGCTAGAGCTGCAGATTATGGGCTGGTGAAGCCAACAGAAACACATCATCTGCAAAAAGCATAGACCCGATTTTGAGCCCACCAAACCAGATCCCCTCAACACCTGCACTTGCGCCTACAAATTTTGTCCATAAATGAACAGAATCATGGCAACCTTGTCGGAGTCCCATCATCACTGGAAACAAGACTGAAATACTGCCGGAAATGCGGCCCAAACTCTGGCACCAGTTGTACTTGGACTGGACATCTTGTGTAAGAGAATCCGGCACTCTATATCCTTGGGGGACACGGTTGAACACCCCCACTACTCCACTCCGATTAGGCTGTTGATATCTGTCAGCTGCCTCCAGAGTCCCACAGGACAAAAAGGCCGGATATGACTCCTTCTTCGGCTTGACAGCATCTCTCACAGTCGATGTCCACCAACAACTTTGGGAATTGCAGCCTCAACAGGCACCAACCGCCTTACAGTCATAGCTCCTCAACAATGGAGTTGCGGCACACAATCCACTCGGACTCAGTGTCCCCAATTGTAGCTACAAGCAATTGTAGCAGAGCTACAATTGCTTGTAGCTCTGCCAGAGGTAGAGTTGAAGCTCATTCTGACAGGGGACTTCGCCAGATGCTCCCAGCATTTGACCGGTATCCTCCCCCACTATCTGTGCCAACTCACTACCAGGTGGTGACCAGTTTACAGCTCTGCCCTTCTCTTCACATGAGTGTCCAAGACTTGCAGCTGCATATCTGAGAGCACGACTACAAAGTCGAACATCGATTGGGGCCTAGAGTGTCCTGGTGTCAAGTGCACATATGGATACTCTTATGCCTGAACATGGTGTCCTTTGTGGACAGTTTGTGATAAGCACTGAAGTCCGGCAACAAAATACCACTTGGATTCAGATCAGAAGAACGTTCCTCCCAATGACTCCCCTCCAGGTCTCACTGTCATCACTCATGTGAGCATTGAAATCCCCGAGCTTGACAAGGGAGACCCCGGGAGGAGTGCTCTCCTACACTCCCTCCAAGGACTCTGAAAAGGGTGGGTACTCCAAACTGCTGTTTGGTGCATAGGCACAAACAACAGTCAGGACCCGTCCCCCAGTGGAGGTGGAGGGATGCTGCCCTCTCATCTACTGGGGTAATCATCAACACACAGAAGCCAAGGGGCAACCAGTATGCCCACACCTGCCCAACACCTTCCACCGTGAGCAACTCTTGGGTGGAAGAGGGTCCAGCCTCTCTAAAGGATATGGGTTCCAGAGCCCAAGCCATGTGTCAAAGTGAGTCTGACTATATTTAGTCAAACCTGCTCAACTTCTCACACCAACTGAAGCTCCTTCCCCACCAGACAGGTGAAATTCCATGTCCCAAAAACCTAGTTCTGCTGCCAGGATCCCCACCTCCAACTGCCGCCCAGCTCACACAGCACCCGACCACTACTACCTGCGTCTGGGTTAGTGAAACCTAGATCCACTGTTTTATTCATCGGAAGGGTCTTTTAGCCGCGCTTTATCTAGTTCCTCCCCTATTTGCCATGGTTGACCCTGCCAGAGGCATAAAGCCCCAGACAACATAGTGGCTAGGATCCTCAGAGCGCACAAACCCCGCCATCACAATGATGTAGCAGCTCACGGAGGGTTAATGCATCATGTCACAAAGTAGAAACTTCAATTATGACACCACATCATGAGTCTTTAAAAGTTTGATAAAAACTGACTCTATGGTCAGATCTATGTTTGTGGGAAAACCATTAAATGTCAATAGCAATTGATAGGGTTCTGCAGAGATGAGTGAGAGTGAGTGTGTGAAACAAACTCCCACCCACAGGAATGATGTGGGGCTCGAACCTGTGACCTCTCAGTTATGCAACTGCAGGCTGAAGTTGGTTCCCATCCAGTCTGCCCAGAGACGCTGGTGCATGACCATCAGAGGTCTAGTCGGCTCACTGTGTGCGTTCATTAGCGAACAGAGGCGGTCTGTTCGGGAGTTTGCTTCAGAGGAGTGAGCTCTCATCACTACTAATGAGACCACCTCCTGAAACATTTTGTCCCTCCACCGTCCTCCTCTTCTCTCCCTTCCATTCACAGCCAGATTTAAGAGGAGCTGGAATCACCCAGGTCGTCTAAATGACACAAGCACATGTCCATCTTTAGACTTTCATGGCTGAGTGGTGTCAGTACTCATGTGTTGGCAAAAATAATACATTAGGTGGAGCACATCACTGATAACCCACCATATTTTTGTTCATCTTGTTTTACCCTGAATGTACAGATTTATAAATCTAATCAAGCAAAAAAATTAAACTTTTATTTCATTATAGAATATAAACAACATATCAGATTATGAAACTGGGACATTTTACCATCAGAAACAACTTTAGTTAACAATTAGTTTGCATGGCAGCAGGTCAGTAACAATACAGCGTATAACAGGAGCATTCCTGAAAGTGCAGACTCTCAAAAATGGAAAGATGGAGTTTCACCAATCTGAGGCAGAGTGGGTCTAAAAGTTGTGGAACAATTTCAGTAAAGTAAAGTTCTATCATGCAAAGAACAAGCCAGATGTGAACAGGATCCAGAAATATCTTCTCTTTATCAAAGCTAATTCAAAATGCTCTGCGGTAAAGTGGACAACTGTACAAAAAGTGAAATTCTCTCTGGAAAGCATAGACGGCGAGAGCAGAGGGAGCATCCCACAACTCTGATGGGATGGGCTGTATCAGTGTCTACGGCGTGGGCAGAGTCCACATCTGGGAAGCTCCATCAGTGCTGAAAAGTGTAACAAGGTGTTGGAGCAACATCTGCTCCCGTCCGGACATCGTCTCTTTCAGGAATGCCCTGCACATTTCAGCAGGACAATGCTGAATCAAATCCTGCATCCATCACAACAGCATGGCTTCACAGGTGAACTGGCTGCTGCATCCAGACCTGCAGCCTCTACAGAATCCAGCCTTCAAGTGTTTTTTACATTTTATTCAGCATTCCAACTTTTTTGTAGTTTTGGAACCTGAAATGAAAACCTGTTATTGGTGAAGAAATGTGAACACAAATAAGAATTATAGATTTTTTCACCCATCTCAACTGCAGACCTTTAGAAGAGGCAGAAAGGAGTTAGTGGACATTAAAAAAGTTCCAGTTTTATGTTTCTCCCTGACAGAAAACAATCCTTTAAATCCATCTTTCCCCTTCACAGGAAAGAGACTCACCCTGGTTAGAAACTACTTTTAGTTTCCAATTTAACACAGCTGTGTGAGTGTGTGTGTGTGTGTATGTGTGTGTGTGTGTGTGCGCGTGTGCGTGCGTGTGTGCGTGCGTGTCTGTCTGTCTGTCTGTCTGTTTGTGTGAATTGGGACTAGTATCCCATAGCAACCGGACAGTGGTGAGGTCATTGATATGCGGAGCAGCAGCTCTGCTGAAGGAAAATCTTTCTCATGATGTGAAAGATTTGTGAACACCTCTGAAACCATAAAAACTGTTTCAGACTCCAGATTTATATAATACATTTTAAAGTCTAGACAAAACACTCTTTATATATATATATATGTATAACGCTATAGACATGCCTGACACACTTACACATCCTTTCTTCTAAATCTCTCACCATATCTACAGTCATTATCCTCTTTATTTTCTTCTTCTTCCCATTTCTTTCCCTTATGCAGTGGTTCACAAACTTTTTCTGCAGGGCCCCCTTTTATCAACAACAATAATGTGAAGCCCCCCATGAATCGACCCCACTACCACATGCATGTAGAAGAAACATGCGAAGGAATGTGCCATGAAATAGTCTTCAGTTTTTTTGCTGCTTCGTTAGCTGTAGTGAAAACCGTGTCAGTGGAAGAAGGAAAGACCATCCTCTGGTTTAGCCTGAGGCCTTCAGACCAGAATCCTCTGCAAAGTAGCCTACTTCAGGCAAGTTGAGTTTTATATGAGACGGACGCTGTTTTAGTAAAACAGCTCTTCTACAGGAGTGATCAAGAAACTTTTTTTGTGTGTTCAGAAGAAGACGTCCCCATTTGGCTTCATACTGTCAGATGCTGATATTTTGAGGACTTTTTCCATAACCCATTATTCATAGCAACCTGAGATCAGGTTGCTATGAACGTAAGATACACACAAAGTTATTCAGGCCCCCTCCACTATTTTCGTGATGGTGCAACATTTTACGTACTGGGGCCATGGATATTAGGGCAATGTAAGGTCAATGGGGGACTTTTACGTTACGTTCACACGACTTTCCTGCTTCCACAAAAGGCTTTTGTTTATGTTTCTGAATGCAAGAAAATTATCTATTTTCCATATATTTATTCAATTTTACCAAAAAAGCTGTGGTCGGGCTGTTCTCACAAATGGTTCATGTGTCTTCTTGTGCAAATTAATGTGTAAATTTTCACACGTAACCTAAAATATGAGATAAAATCCTGAGCACATCCAGAATGAAATCAATTATGGGCTCTCATCTGCGCGACTTTTCTGATCCCAAAACAACAAAAAAAGGCAGAATATACTGGGCAATATTCTGAATATACTTTTAGTAATTTTAATGAAAACTATAGTGCAGTATTAAAGATCTGCTTATTAAAATGTTTATTTGTGTGTAGGAGTGTTGTTCATGTCATCAGATCATTTCCTATAAAACCCGGATGGTTTGATTTACGTGACAGAAATAATAACTGTGCCCCTTTTATTCATTTACTGCCGATATTGGTAGAAACAAGCAGTAAACTGAACAATAAATGCAGTCGCTCTGATTCCAGAACCAGCGGCTCGGACAGAGACTCCCGTCTGAATGCAGTCCAGTCCACATGCAGAGCTCAGATCCTCAACACAGCGCTTTTTCATGAAACCAACATGCAAGGGAGACATTTAAACTGTGACTGTTAGAAAAATAATCATAAGAGTGCTGCTGCTCCATCCAGTGGACCTGAAAAATGTCAGATTAGTTAATACAACAACTAAACTGTCTTTTTACAAAGTTTCTCTCAGACCTCACGAGACCTTTGCCTTGAACGCTGCACATGTGCTGCTCAAGGCACGTGTTCCAATTCTTTTCAGAAACCTCTCCGCTGTAGAAAGCAACACAACATTTTAAACTGGACTCATCCAGCGGCTCTGGGAGGTCAAAGACCCATTGACCATTTTCATGTATATTTCAGCCATATACAGGAGATTTCCCCTTGTTCTTTCTCTTTTTTTGTAGTTTGCAGGGACAGTGATGAAGCACTTAAATATTTTAGCCTGGTTTTTATGTCATGGAAACTTTTGATCAAACTTAATTACAGGGATTTTTTTTTTTAAAAAAAGCTTGTTACACTAACATTTTTATTCATTCATTCATCAATTCATTCATTTTCTGAACCTCTTAATCCAATTGGGTTGCGGCTGGGCTGGAGCCTGTCCCACCTGTTAGCAGGCGAGAGGCGGGGTACACCCTGGACAGGTCGCCAGTCTGTCACAGCCTAGGGTCAACATGGAAAGATAGTGCACACACACACACACACACACACGCAAAATAAATAAATAAATAAATAATTTAGCGCTTGATATAACAACATCAATGTCCAGCAGACCGCCTGTTCATGCTGTAACCTGCTCTTCGATTTCTTGCTCGTGTTGTTCTCTCAAATGTAAGTCGCTTTGAATAAAAGCGTCTGCTAAATGACAGTAGTAGTAGTAGTAGTAGCAGTAGTAGCAATACAAACATGGCTGGACACATTTTAATTCTTCATCTGTTACTTTAAAGCTCTTCTTGTTGTGACTTTGGACATGAGTCACACTATGAGTTAGTTTTTTAATTTATTTTGTTTTGTTGCACATTATTTTATGAATATTCCTGAACCCAAAAAGAGCCACTAGATGGCAGACACCTTATGTGACTGCTCATTTTGTTATTATTGTTACTGTGTTTTTTGTTGTTTTCCACTTGACTGAACAAGATTGTGACCTTTTATATTGTAAACAAATTACTTAAACTTGACTATTACTGTCAGTTGTGATACATTACACAAGAATGTAATTAAATTATTTATACATGTACTGTAGCCCATCTTTTGAAACAAGATTTACTGTGTAAAATTCCATTACTAAAACCATGATTGTAGAATAGACTACTTTAAAATGGCATAGGCCTCTGTGCTTTAAGAAGAAGAGAACAAAATCGAGAATCGAATCGATTCGTGACCCTAAAATTGAAAATCAAATTGATATATATATATTCTTTCTGGGAAACTTTAATAATCATGAAAGTCAAGAAATT
>JAVQJG010140250.1:0-34819 GCA_036024015.1 Craterocephalus amniculus
TTGGGTTGTTTGAACTTGGCGTGATTCGCTTGCAGTGTGAATGCAAACAGACCAATGGCTCAAAACGTCGTAGCGCATTATGTCGGATTCTTCCTTGTCTCTACTGCTGCTCATACTGCGTTGGGTTTGAACAGTAAAGTAAAAACCAAAACTCTAACACTGCATAAACTTTTGCTGCTCTATCATTTACTTGTGAGAATTGAGACAGTTTTGGCCAATCAAAGAACCAGACCTTGTTTCGCATGTGGTTGTTGTTCAGGCGGCTTTGTTGCAGCTTAAAAGCAAAGCAAACATAGCTGGGCGATAAGAACAAAATTTCATATCTCGATATTTTTTCTTAATTTTTTCTTAATCACTATATACGATATATAATTTTTTGGGTCAAGTAACCAAGGAGACGGTTCAAATTTAAAGCCTTGAGGGCTAAATGTACTTTTTTGTAAGGATAAGAAGCACTAAAATGCATTAAAATATTGGAATAGACGTGTATTTAAAAGAAAAAAAACCTTCAATGACCAGAACAAGGATACAGTTGTGAAAAATGCTAAAAAAGGGATTGTTTGAACTCAAAACAAGCTAACTCGATATATATGATATTCCCTTATTCTATCTTGTGTAACAAAATCTCGATATATTTGAAAATCTCAATATATTGCAGAGCCCTAAAAGCAAATGAAGGCGCAAAACTTTCTGAAACTCCTCGCCCAATCAAACCGGGTCCCCCAGACGATCCTGGTGTGAATGCGCCCTTAGTCTAACTCTAGATTATATCACTACCTATAGTTTTTATTTTGAAAATACAGATTTTATTCTTAAAGTTTGTGGGCCGATCTCTTACCTAACAGCCAGCTTCTGAGCCAGCTGCCCTGTCGGCTGAACTTTGATCTCAAATAATGAAGGAATCTTCTTGCAGCCTCCACCGCCACCACCTGGAGGTGGAGGACCCATGTGAGGAGGAGGGGGGCCACTGAGGTTCGGGGGTGGCCCTCCTGGGAAGGGACTTCCATCGGGACAATGGAGAGGTGGGCCAGCATTAGGGTTTGGCCCAGGGACAGGCACTGGAACTGAAGGACATTTTCCCACAATTGGGACCTGATTAGGTCCAGGAGGACCCCCAAAGTCACCGACTGGTGGCCCGCCAAAGTCCCCGGGCCCCGCGTTGGCGTCCATCGGAACAGGCCGAGGAGGAGTAGGGAGGAGGCCGACTCCTGGAGGGGGCTTAGGAAGAGGGTTGATGCCCTGCTTCTTCAGTTCTTCTACTTCCTTCTCATCCTCAGCTCCCGCTTCTGCATCCTCTGCAAGCATCTGCAAAAAGAGCAAAATCCAAAAAATAAATCAATGTGACATGTTTTAAGGGACTGGTTCCCAAACTTTATGAGCCATGACCCCCCGGGATGACATATTTTGGTGTTCATGACCCTCGCTTCAGTTATTAATTATATATCAGACGGGACATCCTGCAGGATCCTCTACATCAGGGATGTCAAACATACGGCCCGGGGGTTAAAACCGGCCCGCCAAAGGGTCTAATCTGGCCCGTGGGATGAATTTGGTCAAAGCTACTTCAATCAAAATGTGAAATATTGATTTCTTTTTAGCTCCAGATACCTATATTTAAATGATTTGTCATTGTTTTAGATCCATTACGATCTGTTAGCAAATATATAGAATGAGGTAAATATGTAAAATTGTAAAATTATTTGAAATAGGTTTTACCTCAAGTAAATTGTATAAATAATTTTCAAAAATTAAAATGAGATAGAAATTGCATTTTTTAAAAATATTAAGATTGTTCATAGTGATTTCTAAACATTTACCCCATCAAACAAGGTGACTTATGCTTCTTTACACTTAAAAGGGGGAAAATGTGAAGTTATCATTATTTTGAGATTATTGTGTTGTCAATTTACTGGTCCCGCCCTCTTCAGATCAAACTGCACCTTACGTGGCCCCGGAACTAAATGAGTTTGACACCTCTGCTCTACATATACGGCTTGAAAATAGTCTGTCTAAATAAATGAGGATTAATTTGAATTTATGCATTAATGTAAAGAATTAAGGTGTTACAATTTAGATTTTCCTCTATATCAATGATTTAATTTTGACAGCCATGAAAAAAATCCCAAATTCTTTTGAAAAATATAAGTTGTTTTTTTTCCCCAATTATCTGGAGACCCCCTGAAATGATCTTGCGACCCACATGTGGATCCCGACCCACACTTTGGGAACCACTGTTAAGGTATGAAAAACTATAAACAACATTTAAATGAGCTGAATGCATATCCTTTGGTTTTAAATGATATCTTAAGAAATTGATCATTTACGGCCGTTGGCACTATGATTGAAAGCAAGCCCACCTTGTTGAGTAGCTCCCGAGTGTCGTCATTGAGGTCTTCGTGGGAGAACATACACTCATCTCCGTTGACACAATTCCCTGTGGTGTGGAACAGCTTACAAGGAAATTCACGTATCATGGAAGTTAAGGAGGAACACACGCAAAGAGATAAATCCAAGACTTTCACTGGTGTTAAATTAAAATTAACTTCATCTGATCTTTACAAAGACATGGGCCATGCTCATTTAAATGCACAGATATTATCTCTCATGGTAAATAAGATCATCTCAATGTGGGCATCAGTAAAGGATATCATGCATGTAAGGACAATGGTCGGCTCTGGCGCAGAATCCAGTGATGTAGAATTTGCATAGCTCCTTCTTCTTTGGCAGCTCGATGTCGTGGCTGAAGTTGCAGTGGTCCCCCTGGTGTAGGAAAGGTTTCGGTAAAATGTGCGTTTGGGGGATTGAAAACGGATAAGTTGACAAACAAATATCAAATATGGCCCAAAGAGTTTCTGCCCTCCTAAAGAAATAATTTGTAAGAATTACTGACATCTAGAGGAGAAGACAAGCATAGAAATTACTTCATTTTTCAAGTGCAGTTGTGAATGGAAGTTTGTTATTCAGGAAGTATATTATTGGGACTAACGTGTTAACATGTACATTAAAGGCACAGTGTGGAACTTTTGACCCAAACATCAGCCTAATGTGAGTGAACATGGAGGCTTTCTGGGGTTGTAATACGGTGTTTGACGCATGTCGGTGCTCCGAACAGGAGCTTCCCTCTTCAGAAATCAGACAATGTAACTTTAAGGGAGCGGATCCGTCTCTCATGCGGTCATGTGACCTGCAGCGCTTTGGTTTAAGACCTCCCTCTATAATCTTTTTGCTACTTTTTCCTCCTCTTCCATTTAAAGTGTGTCACGGCTGAATAAAAGTAGGAAGGTGAAAATATGTCAGAAGAGGCCAGAAAGGGAAAGACTGTTTCAGTTTGAGGGAAATTACAGGTTTAACCCCCTAGACGCCAAAGGTTACACAGCATTCCTTTAAAATTCTGATTTGGTCAGATGAACAGAATTATCCTTTTTTTTCCTTGTGTCTAAGGGGCAACTTCAAATTATTTACCCTTGGAATGCACATTAAAATATGGAAATGTTTTTTTTTAAACTACTGTTAATTTATGAGGAATTTCAACTGAAAACAGGCACTCAAGAAAAGTTTCATTGTCATCTGAAAACAATTTGTCATTTCTCATGCATTTCCTGAAAACAGAGGGAACATTTGAGTCGGCCTACCCAAGTGCATCTCCCCTCGATGTAGTACTTGCAAATGGCCTTTCCTTTCTTATCCTGGTGCTTGTCGTTCTGGTTCCTCCTGCCTAGTCCAGGCCCATCACCTCCACCTCCGTCCTGAATGAAACAACCAGCAAAAACGCTTCAGCTCTGACGGACTTTGACATTTGTTTCAGTGTCAGTCGCACCAGTCGGATCTCTTAAACTCCCAGAATATTTACCCCGTTGTCCATGTCTCCGTTGTTGTCATCATTATTCCCGATATCGCCTCTTCCTCTGCCTCTGTTCCGACCTTTTCCTCCTCTCATCATACCCCGTCCGCCTCTGCCTCGGCCTCGCCCCCGGCCTCCTTTACCCCCTGGTGAGAAAATCAAGCTTGAGTGAATTTTTATGTAAAACATTTCGAGGCTGTTAAGCACTTCGGCTTGCTCTGAAAGACAGCTGAACTGATGATGATGATGGACGAAAAAAAACCCACAAACAAACCTCTGCCTCTGGACTTTTTGTACTGATTGAGTTCTTTTGAGTAGTCATCGTAGTCATCGTCCCCTATGTTGTCATAGTCATCCTCTCCGTACTGTAAAGATCCACCATAAAAGGAACAGCAAGATGAAATGCAGACTATTTGCCTGAATAAACAGTTTTTTAAAGGCTGAATCTCTGCCATGGGTTTAGTTAACTGTGGGAAATAATGACTTAAATCTTTTTTCAAATAAATGGCAAACATTTTTAATGAATTTTTTTATTATCTTTTTAAACTTAGTTTTTTTACTTTACATTAAGAAAAAAAAAACAGCATAAATATTTTTGTAAAAGTTTTTCTTTTTATCACAAAATCTGCAACACCAATGAATCATTTTTATTGTTTTACTCTCATTTATAGTATTACTGTTGGATAATTGTGTTTTATTTTGTTTTTTGTTTTTTTTAATTGGGGGAAGACCTGATGGAAATGAACAACCAGCTAAATCTGGCATATTTTCAACCATGTGGTTGTTCATTAATATGCACTGTCCCTTTACAAATAAATAAATTCAATTCATGAAAACTGCAATTTAAATTGAATCGGTAACCAAAAAATCTTAAAGTAATCAAACTGGGAAGAAAGCATATCATCCTAGCTCTGATAAGTATTGCTGCATTTACTAGTCCTTTTTTCTTTGAAGATCAACCTGAGTTGTGCATACTGAACCATAGATAAAATGACAGTCAGGTCAATTTCTGTTTCAAATCTTCTTTTTTTTTTAAACAAAAGACCAAATACAGAAATGATTTCGACTGAAACAAAAAGCCACCATTCACAGGTCAGAAAAATTACCTCCATGTCATCTCCGTATCCGTCTCCATCATCGTTGTCCCCGCCCATCTTTCCCCCTCCCATTCGGCCTCCTCGCCCTCGGCCGCCTCCTCTTCCCCTCCTCCCTCCCCTCATCCCTCCGCGGCCTCTCATACTTTTCATGCGACCTCTGCCCCCTGCAGAGACACAGAGACGAGAATCTAAACACAAGCTAGAAAGGCAGCAGAGTCGAACTGTCAATAACTAATCACTTAAGTTTTGACTGATAGGAAACTGTTGATAATTATGAGAAAAAAAATAAATTCTGCTTTACAAACAAAATTGTTTAAATATTAACTAATTTTCTTGTTTTCTAATCATAAAACAGCCATTTCGCTTTTGTTTTTTTACTGTTATCCAATGATGTCCACTTGAGGAACCTGATCGTGTTTGGCTGCAGGGAAAACTGGATCAGCTGAGTAAATACTCCACATACAACCAAGTAATTTCATTAGTTTTAAGCAAACGGCTGAAAACCCACCTCGTCCACCGCGGCCGCCGCCTCCCTCCTTGGCCTTGCGGTACTGGTTGAGCTCCTTTGTGAAATCGTCATAGTCGTCATCCACCATGTCTTCGTCTTCCTCCCCTTCAAAGTTGTCATCATCGTAATCATCGTAGCCTCCGTAGCCCTGCTTATCCATCTTCATGTAACCTCCTTTCTTTGTGCCGCTGTAGCCCCCGTGAGACTAGAGACAAGACAGCAGTGGCTTATTCAAGGGTAAAAAATTCTGAAAAGTCTGAGATTTGTACAAATATTAGGATGTTTTTAGGTTTTTAAAGACTCACAGTAGGGGGGTACTGGGGACTGTACTCTCTGTACTTCCTCTTCTCACTAGGACTGTAGTCCGATTCATCGCTGTAGTCTGAGTGATCATCATCAGAGGATGGATGGCGCTGCGGAAGAGGCAGAAAAACTTTAAACAGCAGCAAACCTCATAAGTTTGTTAGAATAACACGAAGAAGAACTGATCTTCAGCCTTTCGCCTCTCTGCAGATATTCTCACCTTATGTTTTGATCTGCGTTTCTTCTTCGACCTCCTCTTTTCCCGTTCCCTTTCTTTCTTCCGCTTCCTCTTGCGCCGGTGGGACCTCTCGTCGTCCGACTCGCTGCTGCCGTGGCGCTCCTTGCTTCGCCGAGGTCGTTCGGCCGTCCCTTCCCCTCCTGCTTCGCTTCCTCCACCCGCTTCATCGCAGCCGTCTCCGCCTTGCGCCGCTGCTGCGGACACACCTCCACCCACTTCTTCCTCCTCTACGTCTCCCCCGTCGTCCTCCAGCTCACCCTCCTCCAGCTCTCCATCTTCTGGCCTGTATATATAAAAGATAAACAATCAAAAGATTAATATTTCAGTCTGTCAGCTGTCTGTTAAGTTGTCGGAGAAAAATAATAAAATAAAAGCCAAGTGTGATATAATAAACAGGTAGGAAAAGAAACTGCATAGTAGAATTATATCACAGGAAAATGAGTACAGAGGATCGGTTTTACGCCATTGACTACAAAAAAACATGAAGTGAAGTCATGTTTTAAGCGAGAATGATCCGAAAAATTGTTTTTTATATATTTTTATGTTGTCCAAGTAAAACGGAGTTCATGAATTTATGAATCAAAATTAGTTCAAGCTAAAAACCGGGTTGCAAATATGAAAAATACATAAATAACATGAATAGTGTTCAAGGAAAAGTACATTTTATTCATCAATTTTACATTAGAATGAAGTAACTTTACAACCTTTGTATTTGTGCCATATGCAGCAAAACAGCCTTATTTATATTTATCTGATAAAGAATAAATTATTGCCTGATCCCAGAAACTTTGCGCTCCATTTGGGTATTCAATGTTGGACATATTAAAGATTAATTACCATGCCTTGAAACTGTCTTGAACCCACCTTCAAATAGCATAAATAAAAAAAATATCCAGAGGCCTTGAGAATCAACCGCACTAGTCAGAAATAACACACCAATGTGGTTTCAGTGGATAGCTTCATACAGCCGCATACACCTTATAAGCATGCTATTATTATAATCACTTGTTATACTTCTCACTGTGTGGAATTTTGCATCAAAACTCACAAAATGGGAAAGTTTCCACATTTTTTGCAATTTTGAAAATGTGCAAAACGATGTCACATTTATCAGGATTCATCCACAAAGTAAGCCTCATGTTTTCCCTTTTCATTTCAACCACATATATAATTCTGTCTTTTTAAAAAAATTGCTTAAAAATTAGACTGGGTGGTGTTAGATGTGCATCCACACACATGCTCAAGGTGAAACCACTGAAAAAGTCTCACAGTGTTTGAGGGGCAGAGAGGACAGATTTACTAATGAGGTCTTACTTCACACTCAAGAGTACCAATTCAAATCAACTACAAAACAAACAACAAATGAAGATAAAGAAAAAACAACTAAGTTTAGTAACAATGAAAAGTCGCTGTAACAATCACTCACTGTTGCACCAACTATGTCCTGGCTCTCCTACAAAAGCCAACACCCAAAGTAGGCCAGCAACTAGTCTGCAGCCGACTCGGGGTGAGGCCCGTGGGCAGGATGATGCGGAGAACGACGTTTATTGACCGAGATTCCGACAGCCTGACAAGACTAGACTTCTCAAAGACAGGTTTGTCCAACTGCACGCAGAGTACACGGTGAACTGATTCAGAGCAGGTGGTGGGGACAGTCGATGTGCTTTGAGGTAAAATGTCAGCTGCACTGTATACGAATGCTGAAGTGCACCACATCCTCAGCAGATCACCTTCCACATGCTCGACAATTTGTGCCTAATCTCTTCATCACGCCGCATTCATCTGTAGAAACCTCTGAAACAGCCATCGGTTAAATAAATCTTAAAACTCATTTTAGGCATACAACTGTGTTTTCTGACAGAACACGCCAGTTTTAATTGTTACGTCAGAGGTTAGGGCTGTTTCTGAGACTTTAACTATCTCTGGAAATAAACGATGAGATTAACTTTGATACGAGAGTTTAAGGCGTAAGTTCTTGAGAAGAACAAGTCAATATTTAAGAAGTAAAATTGACAGATTGCAGTCAAGAATTTACCACTGGATCGTCCAGTTTTCCTAGTCTTATGCATAGTCTAAACTAAATATGACAAATTTCTCTGCAATGTAAGACAGAAAAACCATAAAAACAGCATGTTCTTCATAAAATACTTCTATATACCGCTGTTATCCTGGTCTTTCTGATTTAATCCCTCAAAAAACTTAGTATAACAATAATCCATGTGGATATCCCAATCAAACATTGCCAACTTCTTAACTATATGAATCCAAGGAACCGCCAGCTCATCTCAATAATCAAATTACTCCTCTAAAGCTGCCACACAGACCAGTCACAAGGAAATCTTTCATTAAACACAGGAGGGCTCTGTATCATACTGTAGCACAGGGATTTGGCTGCATTATAGAGCCAGGTTGTTGTGAATGGGGGGGTAGCTCAGATTCACTATGGACAGAAGCCGGTGGCCTCTCTGGCCTGTTGAAATGTTATACACACATCACCTGCTGCCAACAATGTCCCCGTTTGGAGAAAAACTGGGAACACAAACAAACTCCGACCAGAAATCTCAGAACTCAGGTATCAAGCAGATCAAACCAGCAAAAACTTTACGAGTTCAAACTGTTCGTCTCTACACAAACTTCTGTTGAGAGGAAAAATGCTATTTATTAAATTAATTATGAAACCTTATATGTGTAGCAGAGAAGTCTAGGCCAGTTCACTACCTGCAATTCATGTAAAATATGCCAATTTGAATCTATATTCTTGAAAAATAACCAAACTACATTTATTTAAACACCCTGCTGGCAGACACCTATGAAAATATTCCACTCAACCAAGGACTACCATGCATTATGGTCAATTATTAGCTCAATGGATGAACTATAAACTGCATAAGCAAAGGGCCATGATTAAAATGGGGAATACTTACTGTGACAAGTTTTCTTCACATTTTGCACTGAAAACCATAAAGAAAAAAAAACATTCCCTAACCTTTCACAAGGGACTAGTGGGGTTTTGTGGGACTTGGAAGTGGGGCCAACTAGGAAGAGCGAATTTTCCAGTTGGGAACTTTGGAAGAGGGAACTTTGTGTTTGACTTGAAACACACTTTTTGGGATGCTTTGCATACGTTTTTAAACACTGGGGGGCTTATGTGGATGTTTGGGACGAGTCAGTGTGGGCACGACTGTGAATAAAAGGGACATGTTAGACAAACATCCGTCACCATTACAATCAATCGATTCCTCTTAAAATTAAATACAAAAAATATTTTACAGAATTAATTTCAAAGCATTTAAAAATGAATTAAATTATTACTTTTCAGACTGCATTTACGTCTAGTTCGGTCAGAATACTTAAAAGTGCGGGGTTTAATTAGCAGTAGATGTTTAGCATGGCAAGCGGAAGGAAGATTGCGTATTTCTAGATTAATTAAAAGCTCGATTTAATTAAATGTTTTTCTTTAATAAATGGTTAGTGGTTTAATCTATTTCAGACGTTAAAACGCAAATCAACCGACGCATTAGCCAGTTAGCTTAGCACCTAGCTTACCAAACGTTTTCTTTGGCAACATTTGCTAAAAGGAAGCTAATGTTAGCCGAAGACCAGGCCTCACCGTTGAAAAAGACAATCGTTTGGATTTCTTCCCCCATCTGCGACTTTAAAGCAGTTGCCAAAAGCACACGGAGACAATATTTCACTAACGCTGAATAATTTGTTGTTAACGATGGGCAAACAATTAAACGACGCTTCATAGTCGTTGATTTGGCGTTTATGGCGATGAAATTATAAATGATCAGCTGTGTGGACCTCGTCTTTTTTCCTTCAGACAAGTTCGGAGCAGTCGATTGATCGTTGATTGTGATAATGTAATAAAATACAGGGAACCACGTTATTCCAGGTGCTATTAGGCCTCCCAAGTTGGCGTTGTCGTGTAAACATGGCCGTTCTCTTTACCTCTGTACTCGTTTTCCAGAAAAGGCGAGTTTAATCCCTTTGACAGAAAAAAAAAGGAAAAAGAAACCTCTGGCTTTTGTGTAAAAGCACAGGACAAATAAATAATTTCATTTAAATATGATTGTAGAATTACTCGACCTTTCGTCAGTCAGGAGACTGTTGTGTTCGTGGTTGGTAGTTGGGGAGTTTGGATGGACAGTCATGCTTTCCACAGCCATTTCCTCTAGCTACATTGAGGTGCAAAAAATTACAACTCGACACTGGAATCTACTGGCTTATGCGTCACTTCACTAGGATCTACTTGTTTTTGTTTAGGAAGAGGTTCAGTTCATAGAAGGCAACTCTCCACTACAGTTGTAAGAGAAATATGCTGAAATTGAATCCTGACGTTCTCCGTCCTACTGTAGCGATGTGAAATGACGACTGGCAAACTTAAAATGGCTGACCGTCTTCTCCAAACGGGGAGTGGGCGGCGTTCCCGAAAGGGGAGTCATGACGTAATGACCTCACGGAAATTACCGAGCGACAGAGTGTTGTTGTGTAAATTAAGCCCTGAGTTTGACTCGCAAGCGCGTTTTCAGAATCTTAGATTAGTGTCCGATTACTGTTGTTTACAAATATTAATTACCCGAATTAATGATTTTTTAATAATAAACCATTTCATACCGTATATATAATCTACTCAGTCACAAAATTTAGGTTTAAAAATATTTGGATTTGCACAGTAATACAATTAGGGGTTATGATAGCATTAGGAATACCATTATTTAAAGGTGTATATAGGCAATGATTTACAGATTAATTTGATGGTTTGTTCTTTGTTGATAACAATTTTAACAAGAAATGCACATCTCCAGATATCAATAATTAACGTGTGGTAGTTTTATGAGGGAGATTCAGAATATATAAATATATATGTTGACATACAAGGGTAGAAATCCACAAATTATTTTGCCTTTGGCGGCTAAATTGAAAAACCTTTGAATTACATGAAAATAACCAGCGGTTTGCAGAAGAGTGCAGAAGAGTGCAAGACAACGCCGAGGGAATAATTTGCCCAAACCATTTTGCACAAAGCTACACAATGAGGGAACAAAAGTAACTGCAAAGCGAAATTTACTCTCTTGTGTAGCTTTATACACTAGTAACAACAAGTGATTGTTCAGTTACCCTGTTATTATTTGTGTTGCAACGAGTTTGAGAAACAAATGACGTGATTAACATTATTACTTTAATAATAAATACTAAGATGACAAAATTACACCATTTGAATCTCGAAAATTAAAGATCTTAACATATCAGAAATTGACTGAGAAAATTAACTGAATTAGAAATTCCTTAGGAAAAAAAGAAACGCGTCCATTGTTATGGCTAGTGACGTAATCATTAAGCGCCCATTAAGCGGGACGCTCGCGGCATTTGAACCGTCTGAAGCTGTAGCTGCACAAAAAGCTAATTTATACTCCAACTAACGTCTTTGGAGTAAATATAAATTTCCGATATGATTGAGAAGGAGGACCCGGTCATCAGCGAAGAGGAAGCAGCACAGTACGATCGTCAGATCAGATTGTGGGGGCTGGATGCCCAGAAGAGGTGAGTTAGCCCGGTTAGCTTTCACGGCTAATCGGTGCAGCGGAAGGTTTGACTTGTTGCACTCTTTATTTTTTGGTTTTGAACAAAATGCAATGCACCTGTTAATTTTGATACATTTGGAAGATACTTATTTCATTACAAACAAAGGCAGGTTTAGTTTTGACTAATAAGTGTTTGCTTCGGGTCAGTATTTTTGTATTTTTTTCAGTTTTCATGAACAAAGACGGTTGCTCATCTTCATAATGAAACATAACAGTGATTTTTATTTAACATCAAATTTGCATCTAATGAAAAATGGTCACTACATTTTAGCCGTACGGAAAACGTATTAAATGCACATGTCAAAGGTGCTTTTCTAATCTACTATAATTGAATGAAACGTTGAATTTCCTTGCATGTAATGCTTTTTATTATCATGGCGTCTGCACTTTAACTGTGTCACAGGTTGCGTGGGTCCCGTGTGCTGCTCGCAGGGTTAGGTGGTCTTGGAGCTGAAGTGGCCAAGAACTTAATCTTGGCTGGAGTTAAAGGTCTTACCTTACTGGATCATGAAAGGGTACACACATGCTCTCACACCATGCACACTTCAGCTACAGAGCAGCTGTTAGGTCAACAGTCCATGAAAGAGTGGATTAATAAAAGTCCTTGTTGAGCATCAAATCTAATTTTATTGATAAAGCACATTCCATACAATAAAATACAAAGTGCTCTACATAGAAACTATTCATTACCAAAACGATTGTAGCTTCTTTTAAACACAATCACCCATTCACAGAAATAAAACAAAGGTACCACCCCATTATGTGCAAACATAAACTCTCATTCCTAGTTATTGTGTTTTCACTGATTGTAGGTATTACAACAATCTATTCCGGTAGAAATAAAAGCACGCATCAGCATCTTTGTGCTGACTCTGGCAGTGCTTTTTTTTGTTTGTTTGTTTGTTTTTTTAGATAAAATCCTGTCTTGAAACATTTCTGATTATATAAAATGAAATTCAGCTCAGAGTTGAAAAGGACAGATTACTCCCACACTTATTAAGTTTAAGGTTTTGTAATTTTGGTAAGATGGTCTCTCTCCTTTCATCAGGACCAATAATGAAAACTTCAGTATTGTCCTGGTAAATCTCTGGGAAGTTTTGCCGTCCTCTTTATATCTAAAATACAGTTTAACAGTACATTAATTGGCTGCAAGTAATCAGACGGTATGGCGAATTAAATCTAAATATCATCAGCATTGATGTGAAAATCCATGACGTGGCCCTGATGACATCCCCAAGAGTTAACACGAATAGATTAAAATGAACTGTAATGCTACTTTTGTCCACCAGATGGCGCCATTGGCAAAGTAATAGCCACCGAGGGGAATTTATTCGCTGTTCTGTAAACATGTTCTGTAATCATGGTTAACATAACAGCAGCTAAATTCTGTCATTATTTTTAAGATGATTTATTGATGCAGCAATTTTACTGTGTAAAAGCATCCAGGGAAGAGCCAGGTGTTTAACTTCTTTAATGATTAATTATCATTCAATTCTGTTCATTTTATGAAGGTTTTTCAAGTAATTTCTCTGGATATTGGCTGCCTTTTCCCTTAATTTTACACCTGATCAATGAAGGTTTATTTGTTTTGTTCAATTGCTTACAACTGACCTGCTGGAAAAAATTGACACTGCTTAGGAGATGAACCAGTTTTTTATCTACAGATGACAAGCAATTTAGTAAAAAAAAAAAACAACACATTTAAATAGTATTTCTAGACACTTTGTAATTTTGTTTGTTTCCATATATTTGGTGTCATCTTTTTAAATGCCAATGATGACAGTTTGATATACATAATAGTATTTTTGGTCCAATAAGGTGATTCCTGGAGGGATGCTGAAAACAGTTGTGCCAAAATGGCCATTTTGGAGACCTTACCTGTACTATCTGTGCTGAAAACCTTTCTTATTTAGTTCTTGTTAGCTTTCTCAGAGATAATGACCACATTTTTTACTACAGTATGACTCGATAGAGATTTAGAGCTATGACAGCGTCCTTCCATAGGGATATTTCTGCTCTGCGCTATCGTCATTTATTCTTCACGTGTAAAAGGTGCTGTTCATAACACACCTTACAAAAATCCTCCTTTACTGAGATTCATAAAGTTTTCAAATAGACCTTGTGGTTGCAGAGACAAACTCATTTCATTATTGATGTCTACCTTAAAAAACCTGCACAGGGCTCAAAGGGTTAAGGGAAGGAAACTGGGACAAATGCCTAACGTATGGGTAATGATACAAGAACTGGACTGAAAATCAGCATCATCAGGTCTGATGTGTCATTACTGAAGTAGTGTTGGATCATCAGGTCAGAAAATGGAAGAAAAGGCGGTCAACATCCAAAAAGGGGCTTTATGAAGTTCTTCACGGAGTCTTGAGAACTATTCCTGAAGCAAGCTTGTCTAAGACTTTACTGAAGAATAGAGCTGCAGAGACCAAACTCTGACTTTCAGCTAAGCTTTTCAGAACTGCACAGTTTTTCGGGGGCTTCAATTTAACTTTTATTTATTCCATTTAATGAATTTCTACACTTATGTTCTGGCTATATTTAAATAAATTGGCTTGCATGGTTCTGCGTAATGGTTGCATGTTTCCCCCTCAGACGTCGGTTGATAACTAAGTGGAACTTCAGGAAACTGGTGATGTGTCTGAGCTGGAATCCTTATCCTGATATGAAGTTCCTGCGTGATTTCCACCAGGTGTCAGAGGAGTCATGTCGAGCTCAGTTCCTGGTCCCAGTGACGGCTCAGGGTCAGAACCGGGCCCAGGCCTCCCTGGAGCGGGCACAGAACCTGAACCCGATGGTGGAGGTGCACGCTGACACGGACAGAATCGAAGACAAACCGGACGACTTCTTTTTGCAGTTCGACGCGGTGAGTGAAGGCAGATGTTTGAAGATGCAGGTTAAACATGGAAGGAGAAAGCTTCAGGTCCAAAAATAGGTCATGCAGGTTAGTCCAAGTCAAGATAAACGTAGGTTAGAAATGGAGTAAAGGAAATGTTTTCCATCATTTTCTGTGTGATGAGAGTGAAACATGTTCCTCTTGCTCTGAGGCCCCTCAGGGAAAACACTTGCTTTAATTTAATCAAAGCATCAGTTCAGCCATTAGCTCAGCTTCACTCTTCAGTCTGTCAAAGACAAGTTTTTTGGCATAATTAAGCTTTTGGTTTCCTCTTGCCTAAAGTCAGTACTGTTGCAACTTAGGAATGTGGCAGTTCCCACGCTTTGAGGAAAGTTTGGATTCCCTTTTAAACATCTGAAGGCAAATGGTACACAATCAAATGTGGGTAAATTTCCACTTTGTCTCATTTAGGATTCTGTTTATAATATAGCAAAGCTAAGAAGCATTTCATTTTTATTGGCTTAGAAACTCGCAAAAGGTTTCTTCCCTGCTTAGGGCTGGGCAATATATTGAGGTTTTCAATTATACCAAGACTCTGTCACACAAAACATAAAAGAAGATAATATAGTATATGTCAAGTTAGCCTTTTCTGAGTTAATGGTATCTCTTTTTTTAGATTTTTGCACAACCATAACTTTTGTTATGGTCATTAAAAAGTATTTTTAATTATCTAAATACACATCTAGGTTATTTTCAGTCAAATATTTTAATACACATGTCCTTCTGATTCTTAATAAAAATGAATTTAGCACCCAAGGCTGTAAATTTAAACAATCTCTTCATGAATTGAGGTTTATTTTTTAATAATTAATCAGAGTAACTGCAGAGATCAGCTTGTGGATGCTGAGACATCTGTAAAATTCTGTTTGAAGATGGGGGAGCTGAAACTGCGTTTATATGACGATGACCATAAGATTTGTGTTCTCTGTGAAAAGTCTCGGCACATCAGTGTTTTCATAGTCAGGCAGCTTAAATTTAGCCTGCTTGTGTGAAGAACGGAGGATTTCTGCCTCACTGAGGAGGCTTTTAAAGGGGTAAACTAGTCTGATCTACACATAAGAAAAAAAAATTTAAGCCAAGCCAACTTTATTTATAAAAGCATTTGACAGCAGCCACTGAACAAAGAGCTGAACATGAAACAATTAGAAAGTTATAACATTAAACTTGAATATTTGATGAATACTGTTTATTTTCAGCCAGTACTTGTAAAATCCTTGAATTATTCTCTTTCCTTCATCTTTAAGCAGCTGAAGGTTCTCAGCTTTTACAGCAGCTCACACGAAGACGATATTTGAATACATCAGAAGAATAACACATTTTTTTTCCTCCTTCTGTTGTGTCTGATTTGTCGACTTTATTCCTCCTTTGGTGGTGCTAAGAGAAGGTCGGGGGGGGGGGGGGAGTAGCACGAGGAAAGTGGGGACGGATTGACATGTCGGACAGAGAGAAGATGGTGGGAAAACTGCGTAGAGCTGAAAATAAAAACTGGGAAAACGGAGGGGGGGTCTCTCTATTGTAGAGTCTTCATCACTTTTATCTGCTTCCATGCAGCTCAGCAGGAAGATGGAGGGTGATTAAAGTGGATCAGTTGGAGTGTGGTTACACGTCTCATCCAAAGGGCCTAATTACTGAGCGATGAATACAATAGAAAAAAAACGGCGTCCATCTGTGTTCTCACAGAGAGCTGTGAGCTTAATACTAATAATAAATTAATAAAAACAATAATAAAATAGTTTTTTTGCAACAGGGGTAGCTAAATGTGAACTTTTTATTTGTTACACATTGGCATTGCTTGTTCTATCAGAATAAGTGTTTACATAATAAATAAGTTTGTTAATAAGACTCATAAATTTAAATTTTTTCTCTTGACAAAGCTGCGCTGCTGCGCCTTGGTCGGATGTAACTGATGATAGCATCTCTGGTGACACAGACGAGCAGTCTGTCACAAGGTCCAGACACTTTAAATACATACAAGTTTGTAGGAATTCACGATTCATAAGAGGGATTTAATGATGCATGTTTTTCAATGACCTTCGTGAGAAATTGTTGTCTTAATAGGTGATGATAAATCTTTTGAATAGAAAATCCAACTTACTTTAATAGCCTTTGGCTAAAAGTGGATTTAAAGACGTTGCTGAAAGTAATTAAAAAAGAACGATGTTGCACCGCATAAGATGGATGCTGGAGTCAGTGTAAGGCTGAGTAAGAGAATCATATCACCTTACTGCTGCGAGCAAAATGGAACAAATCAGAGTTTTAAAGTAAAAAGAAGAGAACGTGTCTGAGAGAATCAAGATTTCAGATTTTTTTCAGTTTAACAAGTGAGATGTGTCTCACTTGTCCTGGTAGACGGATTGGAAAAAGCTGGTTGCATGTTGGAGATCTTCACAAAAACTTAAGCAGGTGTAAAAAAAAAAATTTGATTTATTTTTGATTACATAAAAATAAAGCTAGATAGAATAACTAAAAGGAAATTATATTGAGATGGTAAATTATTTTAACAGCTCAAATGAAAATCCATGGACTGTCTTCTTCGTATTAAAAACACATAATTGTCCATTTTAAGCTTAAAAGAAAGTCAGAGGAAGTACATATTTTCTTAGTCCTACCTCTGTTTAATAGATAAATATCCACTCATTCATACTGTAACTATAAAATTTAACTATAAAAGCTGCTTCTCCGTCTGTAGTCAGGTCTTCAGTTTTCTAAATGGTACCTGAACTAATGAAGGACTGTTGCAGGAAGTCAAACGTAGTTTTCCAGGCTGTGCAGTTTAGAGGTGGCTAGAGTCATTTTGCTTTTAGATAAAAGATGTTAAGCTGAAATAAAACAAAACACAATAAGATTAAATTAAAATTAAGTAAATAAAAGAATATATAAAGTAATTATTAAAGACATGGGATGAATATAAAAAGTTATCTAATAGTACAAAGAATATAAATGTGGTAAAAATAACAAAACTGTTATAAAACAAAATAATAAAATCAGATTTAACATGAAAATTAGAGTAATAGATGTAATTGAAATCACAATTATTGTCTAGCAAGATATTCACTTAAAGCTTTGCCAAAAAACAAAGTTTTAACTTCCTTTTAAAAAATGTCAACACTCCAATTGCCTTCAGGTCGTATAAAATACACACCAAAATGTTCTTTTCTTCAAAACACATTTCTAAACTTTAATTTTTTACACATGGCAAAAATAATGTCTAATAGCTTTTTGTATTTAATTATATGTTATAAGCTGTCACTCTGTCAACATTTACAATATTTAACACTCTGCAGCTTCCATATTATGGATTATTGGTGTTTTAGAAATATGCTTATATTTGAAGATGAAGGAAAGGCCCGCAGATGAATTTGGCAAAAGTAACTTAAATTGTGAAATGCTGGGTTTTTTTTTAAAGTTACCTGTGAGTAAATGATTTGTGTTATAATACTTGTGTGAATATATAAAATGAATTATGTATATAAATAAATAAGTATAAAACAGAATTTTATATGAGTTAGGTTTTATCTCAAGTGAATTGTATACATAAATAATATCAAATGAAATATGATTTATTGTTTGCCAATACATATTTGTTTAAAGGTTAAATTTGAATATTTCAATAATATATGCAAAATATATCAAATGAAAAAATAATTAAATGGATTAAATTGTAAACATGTAACTGAGACAAAATATTATGGATATTATGAAGAAATTCTGGTTGTTCATAAAGTTTTCTGAATGTTTCGACCATTAAACAAGTCGATATTTATGTGTGCTTCTTTACACTAAAACAAAGGGAGAAATGTGAAGTTTTTATCATTTCTAGATGATTATGTTGTTAATTTACGGCCCCTGAACAAAATGAGTTTGACACCACTGGTCTAGCTCAACTATGCTTAGATTAGTGTGATGCAGTATTTTAGCATTAATTTAATGGGTTTTACGTCAGTGAGCTTTGCATTAGAAAATATTTTTTTATTTTTAAAGATATTTTTCCCTTCCCCTTTTTCATTCCATCACCTCCTCGCTGTTAAAGAGGCTCTATGCAAGTCTCTATGCAGCATTATCGTCATAAAGCAGCTTGGAAGTAATTATTTTGCTTGACTGACCTGTTCTGGTGGAAAAGCGGACATTTCCTCCTCTCTCGGGTCTCCCCCTACCAGAAACGGCGCTTGCAGTTTAGCCCATTGACGCTCACGCTTGTTTTGGAAACGCGATACACGAGACTACCGCTATAAGGCCAGTCGTAAATCCGTTTGGACAAATATGCATTTTTACTCTGCGATTCGGTTTTTGCTTTTATACTGCTTTGATAATTACTTTTACTAGATGCCTTTGAAGCCATGCTAACTAGCCATAGTCTGTTCAAAACAACCGTAAGTTGCCTCTGTTTACAACATTCTTCTTCGTCTGTCGCCTATTTCTCGCTCTGGAGCTCCCCCTACAGCTTTGGGGAGCGCACTGCATGGTAAACATACCCAGACTTGCGTTGATCCGCTTTAAGATTAAAGTTGCACAAATGCGAACTTTGTTTTAAGTGACAGATTACAGCCATCTGCGCTGTTCCAGATTAATCTATCTGCAGCATGTGATAGTGAAGGCATGTAAACACTGAGGGTAAAAACTCGTGACTGTTTTATTTTATGACACCTAAAACATCTGAGTTATCAGGGCGGATCTGGTCCTTGACCCTGGTCTGTCTGCAGACGCAGAAGCTGCATGGGTCTTATCAGTTGTTTGCAGTCGCACAGCAGCCCACCCTGCCTCTGCTATGGTACACCGTGTAACTGCGCCGCGCTCACACGCTGCTGCACAAGGTGGTGTCCCGGTCACTTAGGCTGCTGGTCAGCGTCTTTTTTGTTTCAAGCATCAAGCTGGCTGGATCTTATGATGTTTCTAAATGAAAATGGTTCACTGTCTGGCTACTTTAAAAAAAATATGCAAACTTGTTACCTCGAACAAAATCTGTTTTGTCAACTTGAGTGGTTTGAGTTCAGTTTACTAGAATATTTTTAGTTTTTTTAAACTTTTCTAAACTTGATCACTTTGATTTTCCTGGATGTTCATGAGGTTAACTTGTTTAGATTATTTTCACATCAATTATAAGCGATGATTCAGGAAATGTTTAATTTCAAGTTCATCTTACTAAAAGTAGTTGATGAACTCAAAATGTGACTTGTTTTGCGACAAGACATGAGGGGGCAGAGCTTGGGGAACATGTTGATACGATACACTAACTTATTGCAGATTTTGTTCAACACGGAGACCAGAACATGTTTTTCTGCCTGTTAGCTGCACTGGAAGGAGGGAAAACAACAAGTCCTTTTTAAAAAGTTTTGTGTAATTCCAACTACTATTAATTTGCCAAAGTAAAAGTTCAGGTTTCATACAGTGAATTATATCTGAAAAGTTGTTTATAGAAGTGAAGCATTGTGGGAATCCTGCCCCTCCACCATCACCATTCCTCCTCAACTTAAACCAATTTATTTGGTTAAACTTAAAAACATTAAATTTTGCAACGGTTTGTCCTCCCGAATTCATTGAATAATAAGAACTATAAGTTTACTAAGAAAATTAAGTTTACAGTGTACAAACTGAGGAAGAAAAACTAAGAAAGATGAAGAAGTTGATCTTTTTAAGAAATGTCTTTTGGAGAAAAGTTCAAAATTTGCCACTGATGCCAAACGTGGCTGAAATGAGTTTTCCTGGCAGCAGAAAGATGGTCTGGCTGTGTTGTTGTGCTGAACACATCTGTTTTGCTAAGTGGAGCTTAATGGATAATTTAAGGCTCCCTTTGATTATTTTATTTTCTTTATTATTATTCTTTATTTTGATTATTGTTCAGTTAGATTTTGTGTTTCACCTGAGAAGATGAGGAGGAGAAAAAAAAAACAAACAAAAAGCAACCAAAACAGAAAATCCAGCTGTTACACTTGTAGAGGACAATCATCAGGAGCACTTATACGAAGACAAATCTTTTGTTTTATTATCATTTATATTTCATGTACAGTAGTTGATTTTATATGGCTGCTGTCTCGACCAGGTCTCCTTTGTAAAATAGATTTTAAAACTTAGTGGAACTACCTGGTTAAATAAAGGTAGAAAAAAAAGTTAGAATATTACATAAGAAAATATAACTATAGCTATGCTGTAGCTGTTGTTAATAAACCCATGCAACAACACAGTGGCTGTGCAAGCTTGCACATTTACAATATGATAAAACAGCTTTAAGAACGTGCTGAAAGGGCAGATTTCTGATTGTAAACCTCAGCCAGCTTCTACTTAAGGACAAAAGTTGTTTAAACAGGCAGTGGAGATCAGAAAAAGGTCTAATTTTATGAAAATTCTTGTCAAGATTACAAAAAAAACCAAAAACAAATCTGATTTAATCTACTGTATTTTCTTTATTTTTCTTTTCAATCTGCAGGGTACATGTTGGTATATTTACAGTAGAAGGACTCCACTGATCTGTTTTGAGGAGTTAAAGCTTACCATGCTTGAAGAATTGTACATTTTAACTTTTACTCAACCCTTTTCCCTCTTTTTCTCCCTCAGGTGTGTCTGACAGGTTGCTCCAGAGACCTGATGGTACGCGTTGACCAGCTTTGCTCTCAGCACAAAATCAAGGTCTTCTGTGGAGACGTCTACGGCTACTATGGATACATGTTCTGCAACCTTGGACAGGAGTACAACTATGTGGAGTGAGTTGTTAGAAAAGTTTGCCTCTGTGACAGTTAAATAACACACAGAGTGCCAGCTGCTGTGGCTTTAATGTCTTGTGTGAACAAGTAGATTTTACGTAACATTTGCAGAAAAGATGGTATATACCAGACAGACATCCAGTCTCTGCTCTTCTTTTGGAATTTACTATCCACACACTCTAAAAATGTCACAGAAGCAGCATTTGGCTCTTTTAACACATTAAAATAACTAAAAATTCAGTGAGATGTCTGATGAGTTTTCTGCAGGAAACAAATTTAATTTAAATGCACTTTACTAAGCTATGATTTTTTTCTAATATGAAGCTCCCTGCTTTGTTTCCTAGTTGTAAAACATCTTCTATCTTCTTTTTTCAGGGAGAAACCTAAAGTAGTGAAACCTGCCGGGGATTCCAACGATGGTCCAGAAGCAAAGAAAGCAAAAGTTGATCCAAACGAGACCACCATGGTGAAAAAGGTAAGATTAAATTTACTCTCTTTAAATAAAATATGAAGATCATTTTTGAGGTAGGGTCTAATTTCCTTCCACGACAAATAAAAGATGCTGCTTTATTTGATATTAGCCCTTATTGTTTCTTACAAATACATGAATTTTGTGGTTTGTACTGAAAATGAAGGAAAGATTTTTTTTTTCTTCAGACGGCCACTTTCTGCTCACTGAAGGAGTCTTTGGAGGTAGACTGGACGAGTGAGAAGGCCAAAGCCGGCCTGAAGCGAACACCAGTGGACTACTTCCTGCTTCACGGTTTGTAAAAACATTTCTCTTTATTTGTTTTCTAAGTGTTAAAAATACAATTTGCATGTTTGGTGGTTTTAGATGTGAAATGATCATTATTATAGTTTAAAAAAAATAAAAACGGTTTGTTCTGAAGCTGAAAGCTATCATTGGTGAATCTTGCCAGTAGTTTGAAGGCGGATCCGTAAATTAAGGTTAGAAATGCACCTGCTTGCATTTCAGAGCCAGCACACCCTGAAAATGACTCGATATTCCAAAAAAAAATTATAATAATGATGACTTGAACTGTTGAGCCGCTAAATTTTGTATAGTGCAAAACATTTTTTTTTTGCCCAAACTGATGTTAGCAAATGGTTTAATACACAAGGAGTCCATGTCCTTGGCTTTTCAGTTTTTAAATAAGATGGTATTTTTAAATAAAACAATATTAAAGCAATATTATTTTACATTGAAGATAGCCATTATATTTTATTTACTTTAGCATTTCTGTTAGCAGGATTGAATTTTTATATTATTAATAATATTTTTGTATGTATGGAGTTCATTTAATTTTATTCAAAAGTTAATTTCCTATTTTTTACTTTAAGATGATTTTAGCTCAGGTGCTTTGTTTTTTTCTGCATTATCCAATCTGAATAATTGTTTTAATTTAAAATATTATATGAAAAGATTCTTAAATATAACGTATGGATAATTGTTGCGTCTTTTTGTCTTTTACAGTTTTTTTTCTTCATAGTTATCAGAATATAAACCTTTAAGGGGTGCAATTGAGCTAAAACAGTTATATAAATTAACTGTGGTGTGCACAGAACATCACTGCAGAGGAGTCAGAAGTGCCGCCCAGATGTGTCATGGATCCTGAAAAGGCCTAAAAAAGATATAGAAAGTGGAAACAGAAAAAGTGTGGGATCCTGCAGGAAGACTGAAACATGCAATAATAATGCTCCACTGATGAGGATGGTGGGTCAGCAGGCGTGGAAAACTGTGCATGCATTTTGCTGAAGGTCATTCTGCCGTGAAGTGGAAAGTGTGTAAAAGTCAGAAAATTAATCGGCTGATAAGTTTTTTTTTATTGTTCCCCAGAGTTGTGGTTCTGATTTATGAGTTTTCACCATCCGTGTGACGTTCTTTCCTCTTTTTTATGTTATTTATGTATCGCTGAGCACCTTCGATGAGTTGTTTTTGTCCCTCCTGTCACCTGGTCTCGCAGCATCCCCACACAGAGTAAACTAGTTTCCATCACAGGCCGTCCATGGTCAGTCATGTGCAGTCGAGCTGAGAGCAGCCTGACGCCTACACAAGCACAGAGCAGCAGGAAATAACCACAACATGATTTTAGTAGCGTAAAATGATAAATTGAATATTTTTGTCTGCGCATACGTGATGCAATGAGAAGCCAGTTTAGCTTTAGCAGGATTAATTGATTGCAAGTTTTTTATTAGTAGTAATACAAAGTAGATAACAATGCATGAAGTTGCAGCTCTAGTTTCAAAGTTTGATAGATTAATATTAAATAGTTCACATAAACCACATCTGCAAGTGCATACAGTAACGTTTTGGATTATTATGTTGCACTGGAGAAACTTGCACACTTTTAGTGCCTGTCATGTTTTCTGTGGTGACTTTCCCGCATCTGTAAGCTTGTTCAGGCTCAAATGACACTAATTACACCAAAAAAACCTCTGAAGTATCTCATTTAACTCATTTAATTCAATGCAATGTTTAATCTGTACCACAGATGTGGCCGGTTGATGGTGGGTGTGGTGTTTATTTACCTTGACCTGCATCGGAGTATCACATCTTCTGTAGGGACATTTTTCCCGGTAGTTTTAGTTTTTTCCCGTCCAGGCATGGATTCAGTCTGAAAACCATGTTGCCGCCCCCATTTGTATCAAATCTCTGTGTTTAAGGGTAATTTCTGAGTGGAAACATTAGTTGTATTATTCTTTTTTTCTATTTTAGAAGATGCAAGATGCAGTGTTATTATTTTTCCTTCACAGTTTCTATAATTGGAGCAAGCAGTTGTTGTTTTGGGCAACCGATGAGGAAGTGGCTCTTCCTCTGTTATAACTGCTTCCTGTCTCACTAGGAACAGTCGGATGATGCGAACCGCAGGCGGGGTGTGTGTGTGTTTATGTTTTTTTACTTTTTATTATTAGCTGAGTAAGTTGCAGCCTTCTGTGTTGACCAGCAGGGGAAAAAAATCACTTTTTACCTTTTAATTTATATATTAAAAGTCACAAAAAAACAACTTTCACTCAGAATATGTCACAAATATTTTTCATTGCAGACCTTTGACTGCATGTTTTGGCTTTAAGGGAGATTTTGAACTTTAACCCTCCGCTGTAATGACTACATAATACTACATGTGTGTGTCGACAGATAAAATCACTGTTCCATTCATGATGACATTATTATAGTTACGAAACTGTGATTTCCTGTAAGGCGCCAACATGAACGTGATGCCATTTGTGCCAGACTTAAACTGTCTTTTAGCAAAGTTTCTGATAAAGGGCAGAGCCGAGGCTGTGAGAATGATTCATTGCTACGACTTGTGGGTGAAGGGGGGGTGCAGCGCTGGTGGAAATGGCCGTGGGAGGACTCCACTTCCTCATATGGTTTGAGTTAATGGACGAGCAGGAAATACGGGGGCGAGGCATTGATGTTTGCGCTTGTGTTGCCCTTTGAAATATTTGCTCATGACCAAATAAAGTGAGCGCTTCTGATTTTTCTTTCTTTCTTTTTTTTTTTTCTTTTCATTTCTCAATCTGTCCTGAAGCCAGCACAGGAAAGACTTTTTTTTTCATTCTCCTCGCTGAAGATGAGCACGTGCATGTGTGTTTGCAAGCATCCGTGTGCACGCTGTTAATTTAAATGTGGAGAAACGAGGGACGAATCGGATGAAATGGGTGATGGTGCAACCGCATGCTGATTTTTATCTGTTTCAAAGGGATCAGCAGTCAAGATGTTGTCTTTCCATGAGATGATAATTCATGTGGAGGTCACCAGACGGCGTGATGAAATTATAAATGGCAGCAGTGCAATAGATTATTTGGAAAATCTTGCTTTAGTAAATTCCTTTTAAACATGTTTCCAGCCCCTCAACAGTCTTTTTTTTCCTTCGGTTTGTTTTTATTTCTCTACCTTTCCTCCATATCCACAGTTCTGTTGAAGTTTCGCACAGACAAAGGCCGTGACCCGAACCCCGAGGTCTTTGAGGAAGACAGCCGGCTGTTGAAGCAAATCCGTGACGACGTTCTGGAGGCCCTGACTCTGAGCGCTGACCTTCTGAATGATGACTTCATCAGGTGACTTACAAACCACTTTTAACAGCAGCAGTTCTCCATGTTGGTTTTAATCTTCTTTTCAGAAAAAAGAAGCACATCGTTAACTAACAGATGAATAACAACATGGTGTGCGGAGTGTTTTTTCCAAGCAGCAACCTGCGGCTTAGAAACTTGAAACCTATGCGGAAGTGCCATAAACTGCAGTTCCCTCCTCCTCCACTAGGCGCTGCAGCAAAACAGAGCAATTCCCCATAGACTCCCATGGTAAAGAGGCCAACTTTATAGCAGAATTAAACATGTTTAGAGCCTGGTTCAAAAAACATTTTAGCTTTAAAAGGTCAGGTTTACCTTCTAGACAACGGTAGGGCGAGGGTAAAAATTATAACTCGTTCCTTTAGATGTTATTTAATACAAAAATTCCTCATAATTAGGGGTCTCCTTTTGGGGTCGAGGGAAATCCGGGAAAGCGAGGCACATCCGTGGTTTTTAGCAGTCTAACAGCGCCTAATCTTTAGCTCGCCTTCCTCCGTTAGCTGGTTAGCTTTGTTAGCTCGTAGCTCAGAGTTTGATGGGTGTCAATCATCCCTTCTCACGCTCACAGCCCCCTTCAGAGCCTCCTTGTTCGTCATTTTTTGCTTTTCCGGTAGTCACAAGACCCGTGACAGTGCCAAGATGGCGACTGTAGGAACCGCCCAATGAGCTTCTTTTCAGCTCATCAGAAATCTGTGGGTTATGTGGTTTTAACTTTTTTCCATTTAATTTACTGTTTATGGTTTTCTCACAGTGTATAAGTGGAAAAAGCAGGCAAAAAAATGCTGAATGTTCTCTTCAGAGTTTTGGTTTGTGTTGCAGCTTCTCCTTTTTCCTCTCGCATAACAGAGATGATGGGAAGACAGTCACCAGTTAAACGGAGGTCACTGCATCTCGAATTCTCAGTGATCAGGAAAACTTCTCATCATAAATCTGTTTTTCGCTGTTTTTCTGCAACAACAGGTGCTCAGTCAGCTTAAACGTGTAGAAAAGGGACATTTTCAGCAGCTCACTTCAGCTGATGTTGTCACAGTGACCTCACATGTTGCTATTTATGCACCTCACTTTAACCTGGTAAACATATTCTCATTTGCAAACATGACCTGACCACAAGGACCCAGCAGAGTGAAAAAGAAAATACAGAAACACACAGCTGCTTATGAACATACCAAACACTGTAAAACACAGATTCTCAGAAGAAGATGTATCTACAGGAAAGAGAGAGGAAATGTCTGCATAGATGTTTGTGTGTGCGCATTAGGAAATTTGTTTATATGAAACAATTTAATTCTCAGTGGGCCACCACAGCTGAGTCAGTGTAGGCGAAACAGTGGTCTAGATTAGTCATTAATGTAGTCTAACATAGTTTTATTTAGTTGTTTGTATTCACTTCCTTCTATTTTAATGCCATTACTTTGTTAAATGTCTATTTTGAGCTATTGAGACTTTATACCCGATTTAACAAACACGTGCAGAACTACATAGTATGAAAAAAAACCTAAATCTGATGCTGTCGGCTTCACAAACAATAAAAGGCTGATTTTCTTTCCTTGCAGTTGACTGCATGTTTCTTATTAATTAGCATAATCAAAGTAGTTTAAACTGTCTACCAAAACTTTTATTTAAATTTTTATTCAATGAAATGTGACTACCTTTATACTATTTAAAATAAAATCTAAATTTTTTTTAGCTCACTGTCCCAGATACCAAAAACAGGCTGCTGTCTTTTAAAAAGTGAAATGATGCCTAATGATGAATAAGCAGCTATCAAATCATCATCGTCTCATAGAACAGCTCAAAAAATAACTAAAATGTCTGAATTTGTATGCCATACCTTTTTAAAAAGTACCAACTCTCAATTTAATAACCTTTACAGATTAATGTAAAAAATGGTTTATTAGTGTAAAATGATGCATTATGAATAAAATGCACTGTGTCGTCCTGCTGGAGCAGCGCATGATCATTAGAGGTAACTTGCTGAGTTGCTCTCTGCATCACTGTGAGGGGTTTGTCTGAATGAGCATTTATTATGTATAAGTGACCAGTGAATTCATTTAATTACTTTTACTTTAATGTTGAATATCTCATGTACTTTGTAGATTAGCCCGATGTGGTTTCTGGGACAATATACTTTCAGTATATCAGTAGTTTTTCGGGTGAGCATTTGATTTAAATTGCGACTCTTCAATATTGCAATTTTTTTTTTTCAACATTTTTCTTTTTTTATTCCTTTTTTTTGGGATAATTTAAATCAGGAAAACACAACACAGCAGCTAGACCATGAATCCGCTTGTTATAATGTCCAGCAAGACAGATAGAAAATGTTTTTTGATTTCGATTTTTTTTTTTTTTTAAATGGGAAAAATATTTTGAAAAATACATTAAAAAAATAATTGGTGAAAATAATATTTATTTCGAAATAAAATTAAATTAAAAAACCAAAGAACTGAAATGAACCAAAAAATGGTGATATTTTTGTGAATCAGTTTTTTCCCCCGCTCCTAATGCGCTCAGCTTTGTTCAGACCTTGTTTATTGGAAACAAAATTAAAACACTTGTGTATTCAAGATTAAGAACACACTGACAGGAATATGTTATCAATAATAAACTGAACATTTTGTTAACCTGAAACTTTGCCTGCATGTCAGCTTTCCTCATTTCAGTGCATTAAAGCCTCTTTCTGCTGTTTTTTCCTCAGCTACTGTTTCTCAGAGATGTCTCCAGTGTGCGCTGTCGTGGGAGGAGTTCTTGGACAGGAAGTTGTTAAGGTAAACATTAAAGTTATTTTTTTCTAACCTTATTTTATTATTTTTTTAATTTAATTTAATATTTTATTTTATTTTATTTTATTTTATTTTATTAGGGCGAGAGCTACCCGACCCAAGTTTTTCTGTGTGTGTAACTGTACAACCATGTGTGACACTTGAACCTTGAATGCAACGATCACGGCTTCTGGAAATATTCTGAATAAGTGGAGGTGGTACGCCGGCTCATCATGCATCATTCAGGCAGAGATTAAGATGGCGGGTTTTTGTGAGGGAGTAGCTTGGCTGCCATATGGCCGCTCAGCTGGTTCCTGGGACAGATTCAGAAAAACAGCAGAGGCTCTGCTCAGTGGAAGTGATTTTCACTGTGACCACAGTGAGACTCGGTGTGATACTCTGGCGGCAGCCTCTCAAGTGGAGAAATAATTCATACTGTCCTCAAACTGATCTACTTAATAAACTCATAGACGGAGCAGATTGAAACATCATAACGGGGCCATCAATGCACAGTCCATCTTGATCTGACTCGGACAGTTTTTCCAGCTCCAGCAGATCTGCAGAAACAGATTTTTACATGCAGATCCACCTTAGTTTGTTTTAAATGAACACGATTGTCTTCTTGCTGACATGGCGACGGATCACTGAACCTTAAATCCCCTGTGCTTCACCGAGATCAGAAAAATCTTAGCTGTTTGCATGGCGACCCCAGGCTGAGGTAATCAGAGGAGTTCACGTCGGGGTGAGTGTGTCTGCATGAGGGAGGCAGCAGGAGAGAGATGACTGACGGCACGGCCGACTCCGTGATGATGAAACTCGCAGCAACTGCTTCACTTGCACACAGAGAAATCAACTTTGGACTGAAGAACGAACACAAAAACATTAAAAAACATTTTTTCTAGTTCTGATTGTCACGTTGCAGCTTCGTCACAGTCTCGCTTATTAAAATTAAATGCTAAATGGACTTGTATAGCTCTTTTCTAGTCATGTTACAATTCAAAGCGATGCCTCATTCACCCATTCATACATAATTAGTGCTTTCTAACTATTCACACACCCGATAGACACATCAGGATTCAATATATCGACTCTTTGTCAGACAAACTTGAGTAAAGAAATGTCTTTTATATCTAGTTAGCTTGTTTTGAATTAAATAAAAATCTATTTCTTAGCATTTTGTATCTTTGCTATGGTCATTGAAAAGTATTTTTTATTATTTTAATACACATTTACTGTAATTTCAGTCAAATATTTCAATGCACATGTCCTTCAGATCCTTAATAAAAGAGCATTTAGCATTCAGGGCCGTAAATTTAAACAGTCTGTTTGTTTAATTCAGAGGTGTCAAACTCATTTAGTTCAGGGGCCACGTAAGGTGCAGTTGATCTGAAGTGGGCCGGACCAGTAAATAGACAACACAATAATCTCAAAATAATGATAACTTCACATTTTTCCCCTTTTTAAGTGTAAAGAAGCATAAATCACCTTGTTTAACGGTCTAAACGGTTAAAAAACACTATGAACAATCTTAATTTTCTTTTAAAAAATGCAATTTCCATCTCATTTTAAAATTTATTTTTTTTAATTATACAATTTACTTAATATTTCATATAATTTTGTATTCATTTTTTCTTTTCTATTTACCTCATTCTATATATTTTCTTGATCACAAAATTATCACAACTAACAGATCGTTATAGATCTAAAGAAATGGCAAATCATTTAATTACAGGTATCTGGAGCTAAAAAAAATTCAATATTTCACATTTTGTTTGAACTAACTTTGACCAAATTCATCCCGCGGGCCAGATTGGACCCTTTTGGCGGGCCGGTTTTAGCCCCCGTGCCTTATATTTGTCATCCCTGGTTTAATTGACCAATAAATTTTGTATTGAGACATATATTGTGATTAAGGAAAAAATTATCGAGATATGAAAATTAGTTAATATCGCTGAGCCATACTTCCATATATAGTGTAGAGGAATCAAACTGACAACCTCCTGTTTGGCGACGTGAGCTCCTTCCACCTGAGCTACAGAATTAGTGTTTGGAAAGATATTTCTCTGCATACTCTCATCTTCAGTACCAAACCCTTGCAGCCCACCTCTCCAACCCTTATTCACCTTTACTGGCTTTACTCTAATAATTTATCTTCTTTGGTTTCAGGCTCTCTCCCAAAGAGACGCTCCCCATCGCAACTTCTTCTTCTTTGACGGCCGTAAAGGCAACGGCGTGGTCGACTACTTCGGACCCAACTGAAAATGTCAGGCGTCGCCTCCACACACAACCTTTGTTCTGCTCGTCCTGTCAGGTTTTTTACACCAGTACCTGCTCTATCCTTTTATTAACAAAAAAAACTGTTATTCGACGCCGTCAGAAGTGTTGTAGGATTTCTCTTTTTTTTTTTTTTTTTTTTACATTTATTAATAAAACATTGTTTAATAAAAACTCAATTTTCTTTATGTCTGGTCTATTGCCTGAAAGTTTCATCTAAGTGATCGTTCATCTGCTGGTTAAAGTCATGAAACTACAATATATTTCTGAATTTTTTCTCTCTTTTTATTTCTCACGTAGCTGTGAACAAGTAACAAACAGGACGAAAACAAATCTGCAGTACAATACACCGCCATGCTCGAAAAGGAGCAGGAAAAAACTTAGAATACATGCCCCTTTCTGTCAAATGCACCAGTATATTAACACTTAACCGAAATACAAGTCTACAGAATATCTTTCATTCATTAAGCTTTGATCCTCCAAATTGTTAATTATGCCCTTTTATTTTTATTGTTGTTATTATTATCATCGTCACCGTTGCTTTGAGATTTTAGCTTCGAAGTGTTGCTTTGGCATGTTTTCCTCCAAGAGTCGGAAAGATTAAACTAACTCTAATCATGCTTGAATGCATAAGTCAAAGATTTTTATAGATATAAAATATAATAAAAAAATAAATCTGAAGAGGAGTATAGATGCTGGTTTTGCGGTTTTATCTAAAGTGATAAAACATCAAACATGAAATCAAGTGTGTGACTGTGTGTAGTAATAACTTCTTTCCACCCAACATGTGACTCCTTTAAACAAACATGGTTGTGAAATTAGCCACACACAAGTATTTCCAATTATATCTGCGAAGAATGAGCCTTCAGTCAATGCTGGGTAACCTCGGCCTGTTAATGTAAAATCTGTCACTCATTCTGCCATTTACGAAGAATTTACATTAAATTACTGCCGGTTAACAGACGAGAGTGAGCAACATGGGAGGTTTTTACCCACAGCATGCTGCAAACATGATGGTAGAGCTCACCGGGTGGTCTGATGGGTACAAACATCAAAGTTTAAATATAAGTTTGAGCTGCATCTCATGCAGCTGTCAGATTCTCTTTAAAAATGTATTTTTGGGGCGTTTTTCTGCTCATGTGGAATGAGAGCAAATGGGATTTCATGCAGCATAAACAAACCTGGAAATGTAGATTTGGATGTTAAAACACAGTGTTGGTAATTTATCTGGACTTCTGCAGATCGACATGACTACACGTCACACTAAACATGTTTTCAATATCATTTTTGTGAAGCTAAGGATTAAGAAACATGGCACAGATTTTTCTAAATATATTTAATTATTCAATATCTTACTTTATTATAGATTGAACACCCTACTTGTGCGTGTAAAGGGCTGCTGCCTTCACATGTAAGTGGGTTAATACACTGGAAGTGGTTGTGAAAGGAGGGAATAACGTAACAAAGCATGGGAAATGCCTCTTATACCGGCGTATGAAGTGAAACTGTAATCCTCTGGCCATGTTTACAGCTGGCTGAGGACTGCGGAGCACCAAAACAAGGGCTGTCTTGAAATGAAACCAGTGGGGCGATTAGGCAGCTCGGGGTGCCGCTGCTCTTTTCCCGGGATTAGGAAAAGAGATTAATTACAGAATGCCCCTTTAAGCTCATTCTGCCCCCTTAATTAAACCTAACCTCTTATCTGCCAGCACACACTCATTCCACTCTTCGGGCGCTCAAGACGACATGCTGACTCTTCAAAACTTCAAACTCTTCCTCCTTCCTGGTTTATCCCTCACTTTTTCCCTCTCCTTCGCCTTCTTTCTTCTTCTCAGCATCCTTTTCCTGCTCTCGGTTTAATCTCCGTCCTCTGCTCCTGCTGTGTGGTCACTCTCTCTGCCTCCACTTAGCAGCAAAAAAACAGGAGCTTCATGTTGCAGCCAATCACATCCCTGAGTTTTCTCTGAGGGACGTGTGATTGGTTGGTGTAACTTGAGGATTTCTGGTCCCAACGCTGCCTGTTGACTCAGTAACAGACAAGCCTGTGTGGAATAACCAGCAGGTGGTTTTTTTAATGAATGTCTACCTTTGTAGATCAAAGCAGGAGGAGTTTTGTATTCAGGATGGTACATCTTAAGATCTGCTTTGATTTTAAACATCTAATATCTTTACAATGCAGTGATGAAGATGCAGAACAGGATGGAGATTAAAGACTCACCTGATATGTATGAGGTGCCTGTGCTGTACTGGTCCGGCCTGGCAGCCATAGAAACCAGTGAAATGAAAACAAAGGTCACAGGAATAAATATTCTGTTTTTAATGAGTCACTTTTTTCCCAAACATGCATGATTCACTGCAAAAACAAAATGCATTTTTCTAATTTCTAGTCAAAATATCTTATCATGCTTAATATAAGATACAATCACCCAAAGCAGGGGTGTCAAACATACGGCCCAAGGGCCAAAACCAGCCCACCAAAGGGTCCAGTGTGGCCCACAGGATGAATTTGGTAAAAGTTACTTTGATCAAATGTGAAATACTGGATTTTTAAAAGATACCTGTGATTAAATGGTTTGTGATTGTGTTTTAATACTTGTGTGTGTAATTATAAAATTAAGTAAAATAATTAAATATAAAACAAAATGTAATGAATGTCAAGTGAATTGTATAGATAAAAAAATGTCAAATAAAAAATGAGAAATTGTATTTATTGTTTGAAGATTAAGTTTTATTATTTCAATAATCTATACAAAATATATTACACACAAAAAATAAATGGATTAAATTGTAAACGTGTAACTGAGATGAAATATTATGGAAATTGCATTTTTTGAAGAAATTCTGGTTATTCATAATATTTTCTGAAAGTTTAGACCATTAAACAAGGTGATATGCATGTGTACTTCTTTATACTAAAACAAAGGGAGAAATTTAAAGTTTTTATAATTTTTAGATGATTATGTTGTTAATTTTATGCTCCGGCCCACTTCAGATCGAACTACACCACATGTGGCCCCTGTAATTTTAAGACCACTGACCTAAAGAGTAACATTTCAGTGAGATACAGGAACTTCTTTTAAGATCATCGGGGAGAAATACGACTTTTGAGCACCAAAAACTTATAATGAGACACAAAACTTTACAATACTTGTAAAATAAAGCTGAGAACAAGTTTTTTAGATTTTCTTTGCTCACTTCAAGCAAAAAATACCTTGTTTTCATTTTTGGAGCAGCATTTGTTTTAGTGTTTATTTTCTTCTTTGCATGTTCACTTTTTGAATATCATTTTAATGACATAAAAGCCAAACAAACCAGACGATAAGGGGTGAGTAGCAAAGGTTAATAAAGTAAAATATGTCGGCTCTGCAGCTGCTGTCCATCAAGCCAGCTCATAATCTGTTTTCAAGACCGAAGATGAATCTTCAAGAACAGCAACTCCCAAAACACACAAGTTATTCAAGGCCTCTTAAAGCATCAAAACATGTACTTGAGGGAGTAGTTTCCAGCTCATCTTGTGACAGATTGCAGTGTTGATAATCATATAAGCACATATAGTGTGTTAGTGTGTGTGTTTGTGTGAAGTCCTGACCTTGTGTGACTGTTTGTCTGTATGTGACAGAGACAGATGTGATGTTTCTCCACCTGCTGTTACACAAAGCCAGAGTTTTGCTTCTCTCCTTCTAGACCAGGGGTCATCAACCTTTACAATCCAAAGAGCCATTCGTGCCGACAGCCGAGCTAAAAAAAACTCCTTAAGAGCAGCAAATGTTATATGACCTTTTGATAAAAGACTAATTATAACTGTGATTCTTCAAAAATAAAAAAAATAATCAATTTATCAAAAATTACATTTTTCTAGTTTTAGATTTGGAATTGATAATAATAATAATAATAATAATAATAATTTGCAAAAAGAAGTATTTCCTTTATGGTATGTAGATATTTCTGGGAAATGTTGTTTTGTACTTTTAAAAATGTCCAAACTAGTGAGAGGAAAAATAGTTCAAAAAAAATATTACAGGTACTTTTAATGTCAATATTTTGCAGAAAAATCAATGTAATCATTTCATGAAAAAACTGCTTAAACCTGCATTTGTCACAATATCTATATTTAAAATATTAGTTGGTTATTAATCATTTACAGCCAATGTTTTTAAGAGCCATATAAGAAGGTCCAAAGAGCCATTACAGAAAGTTTCAGAAAGCTTTGCTGTCTCTTTACTTCCTTACCAAACTTCAGTGCTGTGGAGGAAAAGTTTTCCCATCCTTTAGTTAAAGTCGAAATGGTGTAAAAATACTTGATTACTAGTCAAATTCCTGCATAGAAATAGACGATATGACTCTGATAAGTGTTTAAAGTGTGCAGAATAAAAGAAACTCATGAAGGAACTGAAATGCTGCATTTTACTGTACATGTTAATTTTGAATTTTTTGGTTAAATTGTCAGACAAGTAACATAAAAAGTTTATGTATATTTGTTCAAACTCTTAGTTTGAATTAAAGATAAATGTCTTTAAAGCTCATTCACATGTTCTCTGTGATT